>JAHWFO010006205.1:42716-75302 GCA_023313115.1 Rhysida immarginata
GGAGCTTTGTTATGTACTTGCTTCTCATTTTATTGTTGAAAAATGCACTGAAATTCCAACTGGAATTATTTGGGGGGGGGGGGGGGGGGGGTAGAGTTAGACAACCCACTTAGGCACATCCCTGATTATTACATTAAAAATAATAATTCTTCTAAGGAGCTTCTCCAGTGACATCTGCCATGAATCCTGGTCATGGCAGAAACAACCACACAAAAAAAAAATATGAGTTGAAACCGGAGATTTCACAAGATCCAATCTGCAGCCAATACAATGCTATAAATTTTTGCAGTTAAGCGTGGTTCCCACATGCGTAAAAACAACAGCAGAAACCACAAAGCAGAAAAATTTTATGATATCACTTCCCGTTTTTGTCTCTTCTGCCCGACTGAAAATTTCTGCTTTTTAGAGTTGGGATGAGTTCAACTTTTGTGGTACAAGCTGGGCAGAAACGATTGCTCAGCCAATAGAAAACGATCTCTGCAGTGACGTCACAGTGACGTCCTCTCTCTCTCTCTCACACAAAATAAAAATGTCGGACACTCAGCTCACAAAGGTGAAGAGGCCGAGAAAGAAAATTGATGTAGAAGCGCTAATAGAAGGGGTGCGAAATATATATTTATTAATTAATTAATCAAATTAAATTGAATAAACAACAATTGAATGCAAAAACGTACTTTGTACGTACTGTGTGCAGTCGAAGCCGACCGTTTAGATGGATCGACGGCTGCGGTGCAGTGCATTTGTGTTGGGCAAAACTTCTGCTATCTTATCCTTTTGAGTTTCTGCCATGTGGGACACCTGCAGGAGCAGAAAGTAAAAAGGCAGAAAAATATACGCCCTGGTTTCTGCTCTCTTGTTTTCTGCCAGTGGGAACCAAGCTTTAGTCACAAGTTCTGCACATCAAATTCATGTTTCTAAAATTTAAACTGCAGACCATGATGCATAATTGTGAACATTTTATTAAAATCAAATTTTCTGCCATCATCTACCATCAAATCCTGTCACTCACTAAAAGATCCTGCTCTGCAAAAGGCCCGCATAAATTCACAAATGAATAGAATAACTTATGCCTAAATAAATTTAGCTAAAACTGTTACACAATCTTGTGGTACAAATTTGCTACACAAAATTCGAAATGTATCGCATGAAGTAGAGTTTGAATTGTGATGCGATATCGCTCAATTCTAGCAGAGTTTCATTTTACAACTTTAATTTTATGACCACATGACAAAAACATACGGGCAACAAACTTTCACGTTGCCTGGCAGCCATTTGCAGTTGTGGAAATCAAAAGTGAATGCGAACGCTATAATTGAAAATTGATTTTATTCTTTGTGAGCTTTCAATAAATGGTGGCTAGATGGGAGAATTTTTAGAAGCCATACACTTTCGATTGGTTGTCACTATTTTGCTTTATTTACTAATTTGCTTTTGAAACTTCGCTACCGTGCTGGCTTCCTTCGGCAATGGACATGTGGACGGAAATTCGAGAAAAAGTGAATACTCTGTAAAGTTTCGATGTATGACATGCATATATACAACATCAATGAGGTGAAATGAAGAATAAATGGTCAAAAATTGTGAACAGATGACTTTCAAGAAATGGGAAGTGGAACTAGGCAGCCAAGCAAAAATTGCATTGGAGCAGATTTCGCACTGCAGTGGAACATGTCCAACCAGGTATGCAAACTAAAAACGTTTTCCTTATTGTTAATTTATGCAACTAACTTAATTATTTATCCATATTTATTACACGATAAACATTAGTACATATATTTAATTGAAAGGGACCCACCATTTTATTTTTGCAGAGTTTTATTTTTCAGCCATTTTCAATGAGAAATCCAGCAGGATTCTTGCCTGCTGATACTAGGTTTGAGGAGTTTTACTGTATAAGTAATTTTGTATTTACTTGATCATTCCCTCAAGAGATTTCTGCACATTTATCACTCTAATGTTAGTGGCATGATACACTGAAGTGCCAAAAGTCACGGGAAGATCGCATGCAAATTTTCAGGTGTAGCTTGCACGGCGTAAAAGGTGTATAAATAGGCAGAATGGTATCAGTGCTGTCAATTCGACTATTAGCAGTAGTCTGACAGCACTGAAACGTAATACGATGAGATTGTGGCTACATGACGAGAATTGTCAAGAGTTTAAATGCAGATTGATAGTTTGAACTAGATACATGGGACATTCCATTTCTGAAGTGGTGCAGGCATTCAACTTCTTTAATCCCAGTGTCAACTGTGTACACAGAGTACCTCATTTCAGGCATTATCTCCGACCATGGCTGCTAAAAGCTCATGACCAGAATGGTCCTTTGTAACAGCCACATCCAATGACGGGTGTACTAGAAAAATGTGTATTAGGTTAGTGCAGCAAAATTTTCCACTGATGGGATATGGCAACAGAAGACCAAATGTGCTACACCTTATAGCCTCACCTGGGCTCATGAATATACACAGGGCAAGTCAAAAGTCTGTTACCCCCTTCCTATCTTGGATACCAAAGTAGTTATGGAAATTCCAATACAGGGAATGAATAGGAACTTGAGGGTGCTCTATCTGATGGAGCACTTTCATCATTTCAAATATGCAAATTAGGACACATCCAAATTCTATCTCGAAAACCGTAAGAGATACACAAAAAATTCCAATTGCATATTTGTTCAACAGCAAATTCCAAACAAAATATTAAAATAAAAAAAATAAAAAAAAAAATCACCAAAATCCGATAAGCGGATCACCCACAATCCTCATTGCAATCTCTGCAACATTAAAACCTTGATTCCTGTCAAGATTGAGGCAGGCAAGGGATAAGTGGCCATAGGAGGAAACAAGAGCAACAGAGTCCAAAGATTCTGGGTTCAAGTCTCGGAAGTAACCACAAAGTGTTTTTTCCTTCTGAATACCATTTGCCAAGCATGCAAATTATTTCATGCACCATCCTCATTCTGTTTGGAAAGTTACACAATTTACCATAAAGTCACCAGTTTCCTGTGCAATTGGTATAAAAAGGCATGTTGAAGCTGAGAAAAAATCAGACCAAAGCAAGATGGCACATACACTAACCAGGAAATGATCAACATGGTCCTCTGCTTTGGTGAGGCGAGGCAAAATTATCATGCAACAACCAGGCATCGATGAAATGTCTTGCGGAATTATGCTATGGTGCAAGTGGACATTCCATTGAACACTATCTGGATTGATGGAAATACTTACTTTGTATCAGATGACTGTTTATTTTAAGCAACAAATAGTAGAAGAGCCAACTATCCTATTGCAGATCTTGCTCATCAGATTTTAGTGAACTTTTTTTTGTTTTGTTTGGAATTTGCTGTTGAACAAATGACCAATTGGAATTTTTTGTATCTCTTATGGTTTTCGATATAGAATTTGGATGTGTCCTAATTTGCATATCTGAGATGATGAAAGGTGCTCCGTCAGATAGAGTACCCTCAAGTTCCTATTCATTCCCTGTATTGGAATTTCCGTAACTACTTTGGTATCCAAGATAGGAAGGGGATAACAAACTTGTGACTCACCCTGTATATAGAACCTTAGATGACTGGAAACGCATAGCTTGGTCTGCTGAGTCATGATTCAAGTTGATGCAAGCTGATGGTAGAGTTCAAGTATGGCATAGATCCCATGAGGCCATGAAACCAGGTTGTCAGGAAGGCACTGTGCAAGCTGGCGGTGACTTCATCATGGTGTGGGGTTTGTTTAGATGGCATTGTTTGAGTCCTCTGATCAAATTGAAACCTACATTGACTGGGAATTGTTATGTCCAGCTGCTTGGTGACCATTTGCAGCCCATCATGGGCGTTCCCGGAAGACAATGTGCCATGTCAACAGGCCAACATTACTCGCGATTGGTTTGAGGTGCATTCTGAACAATTCAACAAATGAATTGGCAACCTAGATTGCCAGACATGAACACCATTGAACATACTTGGGATATTATCAAATGATCCATTAGTGCACAAAAGCCTGTACCTGCAAAACTCATGCAATTATAGGCGGCTGTCGAGACTGCAGGCTGAATATCTCTTCAGAGGACTTCTGCCGACTGGTAGAGTCCATGCCATGTCAAACTGAAAAATTTCGCCAGGCAGAAAAGGTCCTACATGATAGTGAAAAGGTATCCCATGACTTTTGGTACTTCAGTGTATTATTAGCACAGTCCATTTTTAAGTTTATACCTTGCTGTTCCTTACTTAATTTACAAAAATAAAAACACGTGACTCATTACAGTTGCAGAAAATAACTATAGACAAAGACCAAACAATCTGAACGTAATAATGCAGTAAAATGAAAATCAATCAACAATAGAAGACAGACAGTATTCAGTAAAATGAAAATCAATCAACAACAGAAGACAGACAGTATTCAGTTTATTCATATTTGAAGAAAACATACAATGCATTCAAGAAAATTAAAGAGGGGAGAGGTCTTACAAAGATAGTAAATATTAGAAGGTATGTACAAAAACCCTTCCATCAATTTATACAAGAGCTGCATTACTTGCGACTTCCTTTAAATTGTTTAAGTATTATTTAATAAAAATATACATATATTAAAATCCCATTACAACATATCTCACTTTAACGTACATTTCAAAATAATGTTCATAATTAAAATCCCCGGCAGAATCCTAGTCTTTTAATGTTAAAGTTTCAAATTCATGTAAATTTCAGATTAACATTCTAATTTAACATTCCCTAGGTAAGGTATCCTCTCATTACAATGATCATACTTTGAAAGCCTTGCTCTGATTGGTCAACATCTGTATGTCTTGTTGTTTCAAAAGAGTTATCTCCTTATGTGTCTACAAGATCAATGCCAAGGCATGAATGGCAAAAGAAATTTTCCAGGAATGACTACTAAAATTTGATTCAGAGGAGGGCAGAGAAAAAAAAAAAGAAAAATAATTTTGTTGACAGACAAAGATTCAGTACATATGTTAACATACAATTACATTTAAAGGGGAAGTCCACCCAAAATGAAAGTACAGTTGGATATCATTACATTAATTTGTTAATTAATATGGCAAAATTTTCTTCAAAATATTCAATAACAATTAATAAAAACACAAAACATCACACACTCGATTGCTTTATTGTACTCTTGTGATGCGGTCGATGATGCTTCATACTGACTCGGCAGGATACATAGGAGTGAAGCAGCACTATCTTCAGACTGGAATCAATAGACACGCATGCGGCGCATTAATACCATTACTGATGAAATTTCACCTCTATTTTCGTCAATGCTGACATTTTCTTGACAATGAGAGTGATATCAGACTCTGGTTCAAACATGTAGGGCTGTATCAAACTTTTTTCTACATTGTTTAAATTTTTCTACAGCATTTCACCAGCACAGCTGTGATAGGGAAAACACTATCAGATGTCAGTTGAATGCATCACCAGATCAAAGAGTGCCTAATAATTTCCAGTTTTTAGCGATTGTTATATCAAAGCAAATAATATCTTTCAGATACTCTTTAACATTGCTAAACTTTAAACAATTCTATATGATTAGGCACCCCCTTTAAGCAACAGTAAATTATAGTTCCTTCCAACAAATTGCACGTTACAATACAATCACTGGACAAAGAAATTATAAAAACTTAAGAGACCAGTTCCAGAAAGTTTAGTGCAGTGAATTTTCCTTAATGAAGAGCTGCGAATTACAGAATAAAAATTAAAGATGCAATTGAAATGTTTGCAAGCGCCTTGAATTGTGTCCAATCAACAGTGACTGCAAACTGTGTTCACGTTGTATAAAATCATGTGTTTTATTCTGTACATTTTTTATCAGAATTCTCTCTTCTATCGAGGTTTCTCACTAGTCCTGCTGAATGATGAACGCCTTGCTTTCGAAAGGCATACAGGTTGTATTTTTCTTTGTATTTTCGTTGTGGTTTAAGAGTTTTTATTTCTATTTAAACATTTTTTATGATTAAATTAAAATCATTCTAAATCTGCTACTCTGTACGTATTACAGTGGGGTTTTTTTTGTGCATATGTATGGTACACAAGATATTACTTACTACTGATGCCAGGTATAAGTAATACCTCGTTTTCAGTCCGTTTCTGATTGGTTGAACGAGTTTTATTCATTTACACATGCGCCAGTTTCCTTTTTCTTTCGTGCCGGGCACCATCATAATAAATTGAATTGTTTTATGAAATTTCACAGTATCTGAATTACATTAAGTTAGTGTGACTTTTTAAAATATTTGTAAAATATCCATGGTGAATGATCGCCATAAAGTCGTTTGGGACAAATTCGTCTAGAAATCATAAAGTATTATGATATTTATTCTAGATATCAAAGTATTATGATATTTATTTATCAAAAATTTCAAAGACTTCAAAAATTCTAGAATTAAAATCTTGAAAACAAACTAACTCAGATAAACTGTTTGCTAACATGATCTCTTGGTCGTGGTTTTATAATTTTAACCATCTCATAAATTTAGTCTCAAACAAAATCAGTAAAAGCATAACATAACACGAGACTTCAAGCATTACATAATTTATAGACGACCCTTATAACATCAAAATTACAAAAAAGAAATTTTAAATAGAGAAACCGCTTTTCCACAACAAGGATTTTAATACTGGCACATATGTACATTTCAGCAACTATGTCGCTTTCATCAGCGCATCTATCGTTTACACAAAAAAAAAAAAAAAAAAATGAAAAGGACACAAAAATACTGTCAGCTGCTTCAGATTTATGATCTATTTCTTCAATTAAAATTTGTAGATGTACAATTTGAGCTAAATCATCAATAACCCTTAAATCATTACTATTGCCTTAATATTTTATTACTTCAAACACAACTGCTTCATCATCTTTATCAGATTGCATATTACTAATTTAGAATGCAAACTACACTCTGGAGACACTGTACTTTAAACATCACCTAACAATTCCTACTGTGCCTACTTCACCTATATGGTATATTAGGACTAATTTTTAATCACTATTTCAGATCTGTTATTTGGTTTTCTGGGGAATAAAAAAATTTAAAAACATATTTGAAGACATGAGAAGAACATGTATTTTTAAATTCACAAAGCAGTGAACAACCTCATGTAATATGAACAAAATAAGTGAAAATGATCTAGGAGAATCTATAAATATCAAGATTCCCAAATGCTCTTGTACAATTAGTTTAATGCTTGTGAATTTTATTAACTGGCTAACAATTGTCTGGCATTGAAAAGCATTACAGAGGTGGAATAAATATTACTAAGATAGGGTTTGCACTAACTTGCAATTTACGAGTCAAACAGGCATTTTTGCTCGTGACTTTTTGACCAGAGAGTCAAAATTGACTCGTTAAATTTTGAAAATCATCTGCTACAAGATGTGGCCCACATCCAACTCGCCGCATTTCAACCTCACTTCATTCTCTCTCCCAATTATATTGTACCTACCATACTGTGAAACGTGTATAAGTCAAGAAAGCTCTTTTATGATATCATATGAAAGAATATAAGATTTGAAATAAAATCATAAGGCCTACAAACATTTATATTAGGATTTAATTTTTTTTTTTTTACTGCTGAGGTCTTATAGTAGGTGATCATGACATGGTTTCCTACTAATGATTTAGACATTCGGCTTCCTACAGCAAAGTGTTAATTCTCACAGAGAGCACCGAGGCACACGTTTCAGTGAATCTCACGATTCTCAATTTGTGAGTTCAATTCCCACTTCGGCATAGATATTTGTGTTTGGCTTTTACTAACCATGCAGAAGACAACAAAAAAATCGTAATAATTATTCCTTGTTCACCAATAATATAATCTACTCCAAATTGTAAGAAACATTTTTTTTTAAATTACAAAATGTGAAGAGAGCTAAACAGGACTTTCCCACATTTATACAAGCGAGCATTAATTATTAAAAGCTTGCAACGAAATCATATAAAGAGGAAAAATGGTTTAACAATTTAGTAACCATTAGCACCAATGGGCCATCAGTAGATACATTTCCATATGCCGACGCAATTGAAGCTTTTGAAACTATGAAGGCAAGAAAGGTTTTAAATTTTATAGTTAATAATGTTGTTTTAAATACTATAACTGTAATAAAATTGTTTATAATATATCCTCCTTTTTTTTTTTTTTCTTTTTTTCCCTCTCTCTTCCCTAGAAAAAATTCTAATTAAACTAAAAAGCACAGTTAATTACATTGTAGATGCATGTAAAAATAAAAAGTTAAAAAAATGTACAATTTGACTCCCACCTTTTGAAATCTGACTCACAGTTTTTCAGGTTGAGGAGTCAAATTGACTGGTAGATTTTTGGTCCTAGGGTGAAACTTACTAAGTTGGTGTAAATTGACAAAAAAATAAATTGATATATATTTATGATCTCAAATAGATCAATACAGCCATTCAGAGCTGAATCTATTTAGATTTTTAAGAAAATTTTCCTATATCTAAATTGATTTAATTTTAAAAAACAAAAAACGTGTAATCATGCTTCTTCATCCACCATATGGCATAATGTATCAATTTGAGCAAAAATTTCTTTTTTAAAAATAATCAGTTTTAGATGATAATGATAAAAAACGAGCTCTTAATATCTTTTGATAAAGGGGAAAGAGGTCAAATTGGGCATGAAACTCGTTATATGTTTAAAAGTGGATAGGTTTATATTCTGGACTGGAGAGCATAAACAAAATTCAGGTCCAGTTAATTAATCCTGTGAATATAGTTTTAGGCATTCCTGATGGAATGAATGTTTGATAAACCTTAAAAACTATCTTAAATGACCCCGATAATATCTGATATACTGCGAAGTAGGATTTAGCAACTGTGAGCTTTGAACTTTTAATTCTCCTAAGAAACTCGATACTTTTTTTTCCACTAACATGGAAAACCACGAAACTATATGGCTGATCATCCTGTAAATAATGAGTTAAAAATTCTCATCGATTTAACTTAAGTTGCTAAAATAGTCGAGGGAAAAGATCAAATCTTAGGATTTTGTATGAGTGGTGGTGTTTCTTTAAGTTAAGAAGAATGACGACGACAAATAAGAAAAACATTTAAATGAAACAAGTTTGTCAGCAGTTTACTGATAACGAGCTTTAAGTTGATACTTGATAGTACTCGAAATTCGATAAACAGTAACAAGATTGAAAATTAATTTGGTGGAGGTTTGCTTCTTTTTTAAAATCCTGTGATGATCTTGTAAGGATGCCACATCAGCTGCCACATGCACACTATCCCGAACACAGCTGTAGTACGCTCAATATGAGATAGGTAAACAAAAGAAACACACCAGTCAAGTAATAGCTATATTCTTACAGTTCACGGATATGCATTCACGAAACAAATCAAGTGCAAACAGTACCATGACAGTAAATTTTAACTTTAACGGGGATAAACATGTAAGCAAAGAAATAAGCCTAACTCTAGTACGATCGTCGACGTGTCATGAGGATAACATACGGAGTCGGAATAACTGGCTCCTTTTCTCTACTTACGGTACTGTTTCCAGGGAATCCGTCCGAAATATTTATCAAGAGTTTCTTCTTTTCTCCAGTGTTGCAGTTGTTGAGATCTGATAAAAAGTTTGCACGTTACATTTCTATAAAAAGAATAATCGGGTTTCGTTGTAAAGCAAAGAGCCACTCACCTGCCACCGATGCGACCGATCACACTCCAACATGTGAATCTGGCAATTATATTCCTACGCTACTCTTTTAGAGCACAGCATTCTCTGATTGGTGGCTCATATGGCAAAGCGCATTCTATTGGTCAAAGCCTTTCAGCCAGGTCACATACTCCGTCTCATGATTCCGAAAATGGTTCCCTCTATTTAAAAATATATAGCATACACCAAAAAGTTCAAAAGTAGCAATATAAGATATTTTTTTTTCTTTTTTTACCAAAGGAATTAAACATTTAATACGTATCTTACTGGACGGGGTTGTATTTATTATAATCTTCTTTTTAGCTTATTAGTTTCTTAAATAGATGATGTGTGTATATATTTTTTTTATTTTTATTTTTTGCCACAGTGCATTTCTATTTATTTGTTTTTCATGCAAAATGTTTTTTTATTAATGTCAAGAAAAATATTTTTATTCAATTTCAGATTTAACGCTAAGTCGTTTTTTAATAGTGCTATAAATATACTGGAGGAAAATATTTGCCTTTTTTTTTTAATTACTTACAGGAATTTTTTTTAAAATTTATTATCAGTTCAGCTGAACATTTCAGAAAAACTAAGAAACTAACGATATGGTTCTAAACAAAATTTTAATTAAAAAAAACCAAAACTACACGTTCAAATATATTAATAGTAGTTTTATATAGCCTTAAACAATTTATTAATTTAGAAAAAAAAATGTTTGCAATAACAATGAATGTATGTGACGAAAAGGAAAAAAAATAATTTATGCATTTTTCCTGGTTAACACTTTTTGCATAAATTGTATTTATATTACATATTGTTTTTATTTTTTAATTAAACAATCTATAATAATAATAGAGTTCATAATAACGCAAGTTTCTTTATTATTAATATAATCTTAATTTAGTAGTGAGTATCTATAACACCCTGGTTCCTAACCTGGGGGTCGTGAAAGATTTTTTGATGGTCGCCGAGAATATTTTTATTTGGATTTAATTTCATAGGAAATTTCGAGGGATTTTTATTTTTAAATTCTGATGTGTACCATCTTCTTAAACTGCCTTTTTTATTCAAATGCGAGGTGGGGGGTCGCAAGTTACTTAACTTTTAGAAAAGGGGATCGCGATTCGAAAAAAGTTGGAAACCACTGCTATCCAGATGGCTATAGAGAATAAATAGCTCCAGAGATGGCTATATAACCATCTATCCAGGGGCATTCTGAGGTAGGAGCAGTGGAAACTGATGAGAGCTTCTCAGACAAATCTCTCAGAGATTTTCAAGAAGTTTTCCAAAAGTTAAGAGATGCTCCGAGAATCCACGAGCACCTGCTTTTTTTTTTTTTTTTTTTTTTTTTTTTTCGTTTACATAGTGAATATTTCATAGTAGAGATGCTGAAATAAGATATTTAAGAAAGATCTTAATTTTTTCATATATTTTCATCGAATAATTTCATCACGAGTCATTTCGTCACATTACTACTTGAATTGCTCTGCCTTTAAAGAATGTATCTGACTGAGTGACAAAATATCTCTGGAACCACGTGTATAATGGCGAAATGATTTACTATCCTTATCCAATATGAATTGTTCTCTTATAACATAAAATTTTTTGGATTGTGTGGTGAGCGTGAAGTGTTTGTTGTTATGGCAACGAGATGCTGCGCAGCGAAGAAATCTGCCTTCTTGAGGAAATCGTCGATAACTTTTACCTTTTAGAATATACAGGGTGTCTCAAAAGTCCGGTCTAATATGGATTATTGGAATATTGCAGATTGAGAATACACACAGATGAATAAGGGCCAGTTCATTATCTACTTTCTCAACTGAGACTTCTCAACTGAGTGTTCAGCAACCATACAGTGACATTGTTGTAGCCAAGTGTTCCTCACCTCAACAATGTGACTCGTTGTTAAAGACTCAGTTGAGACAATAGATATTAAATATATTATAATGATAAGTATAATATAGCGATATTATAGTCTTTGTTTCAGGTAAGAAAAGCATTACGGCAACAAATGTTCAATTTCATGCCCCTCTAGGTATTGATACGAGTATGTACGAGCTCGTTGTACATTGCGTAACATTGTAAGATCGTATGAGATCGGACTTTTGGGCATCTCTATATTATACTTATCCATTTATATGTATTCTCAATCTGCAACATTTCAATATTCCCTATGAAGCCGGATTTTTGGGATCCCCTATATACAGGATGGCCCAAAAAATGTATACACACTTTACTAGATGCTATCTATAACTTTTTACCAAGAACAGATGTATACGTACCTTCATCTGTTCTTGTTTTTACGTAACAGCAAAATCGAAAGCTTACATCCCAAGATTATTAACTACATGCACTGAATGAAAACAACCCCGTTCGAAGAAGACCACATTGCCACCTAGACCAAGGAGATTCTTTGAAAACAGTTTGCTAGGGAAATGGACAGGAGCAATTGTTCGCCGTATTCAAAAGGATCTCGACGCTTATGATATTCACTTTGAACACCTGTCGTAATTGTAAAAGTCAAAGAGGAATTATAATCCGTAACTTTGTTAATGCTAATAATAATTCAGGATATTGATCTGTTAAAGGATTTCTGAAAGATGGCAACAATACTAGGCGTCATCAACTCTCGGATACGTTTATGAACACAGTCTTTGCATAGGCAAGTTTTGAAGAACATTATTGCAGATACATTCTCTGTTTTGGTAGCCTTGTTGCGGAAATAACAAATGTATGAGTGAGTTATAGCAATACCACCTAAAGAGAAAGTCTGGGCACGGAAACGTCCTACATTGTAACATCATCTACGGTAGGGTAAATTCAATGCCGCCTAGAGAGAAAGCCTGCTCACTGAAAAATCATACATTGTTACATCACCTACGGTAGGGACAATTTCGGGCTTATTATTGGTAGAAATATGATTAACAATACCCTACCGTAGATGATGTAACAATGTATGAAGTTTTCACGCTCAGGCTTTGAGTAGAGGTGGTGTTGGTAAATTTCGGGCTTATTATTGGTAGAAATACGATTATATTCCAATAAACGAAAAAGCACACATTGTTAATATCCAAGATGGCCTCGGCCCTATCATAGCAATGCCACTTAAAGAGAAGGCCTGTTTCGAAGCCGACCAACACCTCCTAAAGAGAAAGCCTCTGCAAGGAAACGTCATACATTGTTACATCATCATAGTAGTGCATTGTTATTCGTATTTCTACCAATAATAAGTCCTGAATTTGCACTACTGTAATGATGTAACAATGCATGACGGTTTCCGTGCAGAGGCTTTCTCTTTAGGAGGTATTGAGCCGACGCGATATAATCACTGAAATGTTATACATTGTTATATCATCATTAGAGGGCGATATTTTGGGCTTATTATTGGATTTCAACCAAAAATAAGCCCGAAATCTCGTAGGCGATGCAACAATGTATGACGCTTCCGTGCGCAGGCTTTCTCTATAGGTGGTACTGGTTATAGTCTGTCCAAATGTAACGAATATGAGTCGTGCCCAATTGGATGTCAATTGAAGGGCTCGGGGCAATAAGGAGGCAACCCACAGGAAGAATTTTTTGAGAAAAGTGAAGTTATATCTTTAAGAAATCTATAAATCTGTATGGTTGATGTTTTGCTTTACTGTGATTGTAGTTTACTTGTGCAATTGTTACTGAAACATAATGTAAATTGAATTCACAAGCCATTAGGGAACAATGTACCAAAATATTGTCCCATAATTGGGAAAACTATGAGGTAGAAAATAACGATCGCCGTTATTTCGAAACCATTAAAACTCTTAAGGAAAAAGATTGTTTCTTCCTTAAAAGTGATAAAGGAAATAATACAGTTATTTTAAAGAAAAGTGATTATTTCAGTAGAGTGGATGCTTTAATTGCTGAAGGCCCGTTCGAGGTTATTAATAAGAAAAATCCGTTAACTACACTGGTCAGGGAAGTCAGGGAGGCAGTAAAGAGTAGCCCTAATCTCATTCCCCCAAACTCTGCATCTTCGCTCAGCATTAAAAACCCGACTTTACCTAGGTTATATGCTCTCCCTAAGACACACAAACCTGGAAACAAAATGCGGCCGATTGTGTCAAATATTGATTCACCTACTTACCGGCTTTCTAAATTTCTAGCAGAGTTTTTAAAAACCTTAAAATTGTCGAACTTCGACAGTTCGGTTAGTAATAGCATTGATTTAGTGAAAAAACTGAAAAATAAGGTCATTAAGAATGGGGAAATTTTGGTATCCTTCGATATTGTCTCCTTGTTCCCTAGCATCCCTATACCTGAAACTATAAACTTTTTAACTAATATTTTGAATAAGAACAAAGTTCCTGAAAACATACGCAACGAATGTTTAAGTCTGACAAGGTTATGTACCAATAATAATATTTTTAAATATAATGGGAAAGTATACAAAATGGTGGGCGGTACACCGATGGGCTCTTGCCTTAGCCCTATTTTGGCTGAAATATTTCTGAAAAGTTTCGAGGATATCCTGAAGAATTCCGGTTTTTATTTTCCCGATTGTTGGTTCAGATACGTGGACGATGTCTTCACAATTTTTGACACCAATGCTTGCGATGTCAACACTTTTGTACAACATATTAACAGTTATTTTCCGTCCGTTCAATTCACTTTTGAATTGGAAAATAATCAAAGGTTGCCGTTTCTTGACATCCTGGTTATCAGAAACCATGATTCACTGTCATTTGAGGTATACCGAAAGCCTACGAACGGTTTGAATTATATACCTAGCGATTCCAGCCACCCTTGGAATCAAAAAATGTCCACCTTCATTTCGATGATTGACAGAGCTATTAATCTACCACTAGCTCAATCCTCATTCAAAAAAGAAATTTCTTTGATCCAGAATATTGCAGTTAAAAATGGCTACAGCACACGTACCATCACCGATTTGGTCAGGAAGAGGAAGTTAAAGAAGTTCATGGACGAAATCACTACCCTCAACCGGACTAAAAATAAAGGGAGAGTCATATCCTTACCTTACAATAAATCATTAATCAAAGGTCTCAATTCTGTTTTCAAATCTTTTAATATTTCGTTATCTTTTAGCAATCCAAACCAGACCAGGCATTTATTACCTAATCCAAAGGACCAGATTCCACCACTACAGAAATCAGGAATATACGAAGCCAGATGTTCCCAATGCCCCATGATTTACAGAGGACAGACTTTCCGTAATATTGAAATAAGATTCGAAGAACACATGAGACACACAAGATATGGTAGAGGGAACCAGTCATCCATAGCCAAACACTCTCTAGATACCGGGCATGAATTCTTATTAAACAATGTAAAACTTATTGAGTCAATAAACAAGAAACACCTTCTGGACGCCTTCGAAAGCTTAGCCATTCAAAAAACAGATAAAAAATTGTTACTCAACTTAGATAGGGGCCCTATTAGCGATTCACCATTGATCAAATGGGCGACGCACTTACCCAATCAATAATTTTCAGTTGGATCTTTTTGTCTTGATTGGCTTCAGTTCGTTATAAATACTCAGCATGTTCTATTCCAAGTCAGTTCTCTCAAGTTCTCTCGAGGGGCTCCTTGGCTGCTGAATGATGAAAGCAAAGCTTTCGAAAAGCGCTTACAGACTCAGGTTGTATTTTTTCATTTTATTTTCGGTCTTTTTCTTTTTGTTCAATTCCTGTTTCGTTGTGGAAAAAGAGTTTTATTTTATTCTTAACTTAATCAAAGGAATTTCAGTTCAAAAACAGCTGAAAACAGACATAACATCTCAAAATAAGCAAATAAAACCAAATTATATGCTGTTTCACTGTCGTTATTTCTCTACCTTTAAATTCTTTATTTTTTTGTAAGACATCAGAATGAACAGAATTACATCAGAATGTTAAGCTTAAATATTTCCTGCCTGTCATATTCATATTCATGTTCTGAGAACTTCGTCATGTGCAGAGGCAATTTTAGTGTCCAATACATAGAAAACTAAAAGGTAATGTTGAGTACCACTGTTATATTTTGTAATGGTGGGGAAATACAGGCAGAAAAAGTTGACAATTGTTGCTTTAATGTCTTAAATGTGATATTCTTATATTACTGTGATAACAAAAAATTAATGTCCTTTCACAGGTTGTTTCATATTGTTAGCATTTATAATCATCACTTGTGACTCGTACAGTCTCTCCTTCGAGGCCATTCAACTGAGCGCATATCGTGACTTTTCTTTCCTTATCCATGTGTAAACCAATATATATCTGTTTTCTAACTCCTGCATGTTCTTTCTTATCAAATGCCTTGAAATAACGTTTCTTATGAATCTGGTCAAGTGCTTGTTCCGCTGACTGAAAATTATATTTTAATTCAAGTATGGCTCCAGCAGTACCAATGGTTACCAAGATATCAAACTCCTTCTTCCTTCCTCGCTTGCTTCTGCACATTAGACGATGCTTGGGTTTGGACTTACACACACGACCAGGATCTTGCCTAGGAGGCTTGGATGCAACCTCTGGTTCTGACTCTTCTTCTTCTGTAAACTCTTCTTCCATACCTTCGGCTGGTCTGTTCGATTGTGTCTCAAAAAGCAAGTGCTGGCTTACTAAGTTATAAAGAGGGGCATTAAATTCAGTCTCGTTTGCTGGCATCAGTGCATCACCAGAAAAAAGCATTGAAATGGCATTTGCAAGTTGCTTACATGCTTCTTCACAGGGCATTGTTAATAGGCATTTTAATGCATGTATGTATTTTGTCATGTTTTCAGGCTTCATTCGATACACATCCTCAAAAAGTTCCTGGGTATAACAGTTACATTCAACCATCTTCTTATTCTCATAATTAGGTAACATCAAAGTCGCATTGTCGTCTTCCTTATGGATTGTATTCAGCATACCATCATCTGACAAAAGCTGCAGAAAAAAGTGTACTTGTTGAACTGTTAGTTTATATTTTACCAGCATTGTATCTCTAAGTCCCAGTATGTTCTTTCTTGTCATTTTAGCGATCTTAATGTCATAGGATTCACCATCAAGGAGCTGCTGAATCGGCTCTCTTATCTCTTGCTTTTGAAACAACTCCCCTAATGCTGCCAGGTAGCCTCCACCAGCCCAATAAGCGTCAAGGAGTGGTGTGTTGTTTTCGATACTCTTCAGTAAGTATGATAACACGGAGTGGCTACAATATATACTTGCTTTCTTATCATATAACAGCTCATACCCGATTCGAATGACATTCGAAAATTGAAAGCTGATATCATCTGATATTTTAAATACATTGAGTATTGAGTCCTACGATCTAGCTGAAATATCGTGGGAGTTATTCTTTTTAAATACAGGGTGGCCCAAAAACATTTTTGCTCACTTTGAGAGCTGATAACGGTTTTATTAATGGACAGATTACAATGATATTTTAACATGTTCATATTGGCATAATGCGGAAATGTTTCCAGTCATAAAATGTACAAATATGGCATTTACATTTTTCTTTGGATAACCTGCTGGATATGGCTACCTTTCTCATCTATCGCCAAATTTAAGCGGTTAATGATATTGAAAACGGTAGTGAGATTTGAGCTATCTCTCATCTCATGGAGTCTTTCAGGTCACAGAGAGTTGTTGGTCTGGTAAGATAAACCCTGCTTTTTAGAAATCCCCATAACCAATAGCTACACACTCTAGCGGCCAAAAAACTATTTAAACCAATTAGCATATTTTATGATTGGAAACATTTCCGCATTATCCAATATGAACATGTTAAAATATCATTATTATCTCTTCATTAATAAAACCTTTATCAGCTTTCAAAGCGAGTACGTTTTTTTGGGGCCACCCTGTATTTATTGATTAGTTTGTTTATAATTTAAAGACATGGACGTCTTCCATGCAAAATAAAGAAGAACGTTTGGGTTACACAATGGAATATTGTACCATTCGAAGAGCCACATACCACTTCGAGCACATCTCTGAAACAAACGAAGCGCACAGAAAATAACGATAGAATGTTTTCATATATTTCAAAAATAAAAGTTATGCCTTGTGAGTTTAGATCTATTATACAGGGTGTATCTAAACCCCTGTCACAAACTTCTGGTGGTGATTCCCCACAGCGAGATGAAAACAAAAGTTCATATAAACATGGTTCAGATAACGAACCGTTTATGAGATTTCCGCAGTTAAGATTGAAGTTTGAGCAGCTGGTTTTTCTATGAAGGTCACATGCGGAGAAGCTACACCTGCCATCCACAGAGTGCAAAACAAACAGTTAACGACGTGGTTTCCTTACCACAAAACGGTACGCATTGCTAAATGTTTTTTTTTTTTGCTTTCGCTCTGTAGTGTGAATGCAATACGGAGTTAACATGACATGCGGTCTGACGAGAACACATGTTCTTATACCTGAAGAACACCTAAAGAAGCTTATAATCCGTCATGACTTGGGCTGAAGGAAAAATATATCGGAAGAGAAACCCTCCCAACCGATCATCTGCCACATTCGTCAAATGGCTGCTCAAGAACATCCACCTACGACCAAAACTACTAGGGATACCTTTGCAACTGTCAATCAAATCATTCAGCGTGACTTTAAAGCTGCTGAAGTTCCGTACAGTGCGGGACAGCGTTTTAGGTTTATTGTAATTATTATTAACAATGCTGCTATTTAAATACTAACACCAAAAAATCGGTAAAGGAATACAAGAAATATGTGTAAAAAGGCGAAATAAAATTATAATTATAGATGCACGTTAATTAAATGCCAATAAATGTAATTAGCACCAGAATATGCAAATACTCCTGCGACAGCGTTTTAGGTTCAGAATACTTAAAATCTTTACCATAATATCACGATAAAAAGCTCTAGTAAAGAAGTCAATTTACTGTATCCAGACAAATGTTGAAAAATGACAAATTGAAGTTTTAAAATCGTTTAAAATGTCAAATCGTCAGATAGCTACAACTATCTCCAGAAGTTTTAATGTAATAAACAACTACGAGGGGCGTACTTTATTGATTTACACTTTATTTTTGTTTCTTCCACTTACGGTTAACAATTTTACTTGTGACGACATTCATGCATAGCTAGTATATCTTTCCGCAAGCCAAGCCCACTTCTCTCACCACTGTCGGTGTATGAGCGGACAACATAGATAACGATCATAAAGGGCAGGGTAAACGAATTGGTTTCTCTGGAAAGAGAGTGTGACCACTGCAGAAATTCATAGGCGATTGGTGATAATGTGTGTATGGAGGACATTCACCTTCATGGAAAACCGTTTACAACTGGATGGAAGGCTGGAAAAGTGGGCACACATTAACGGAAAAGGGGACCAATTCCGAAAGGAAAGTGACACTATCAAAGTCAGCCAATATTGCCAGGTAGAGAAGGCCATCCAAGAGAATAGGTGCATCATATTTTTTGGAAATGGAGGCGGCCACGGGACTGTCAAGAAACACTCTGTGCATGGCCATCTTCAGACAGGGCAGGTGTTTGTCAGATGAGCTCCGAAACTTTTGACGGCATGAGCCAGAGACCAAACAGCAGTCAATGCAATGGAAGCATAAGGGGAGTCCTCTGCCGAAACCACTGCGTAGTCGTCATTTTGCAAACGCTGAATATCTTAACACAGCTGTCCAGGCGTGGGTAAAAGGTACTCCAAAAAAAAAGGTTCCAGAGGGCCTAAAGGAGCTACCACACCATGAAAAAAAGTAATTAATTTTTAAAGGGAGATTATATTGAAAAGGTGGATCTGACAGCTGACGTGGAACCTGTCTGTATATGTCAGAAAAAATAAAGTGTAAATCAATATACTATGCCTCTCGTACATTCGATTACGGCACCAAAAAGACAGGAAAGGCCAAATCCAAGTTGACACCTACTGACAAACGTCGCATCCGCAGAATGGTATCAACTCGGAACTGTCTGTAAATCAAGGCTGACGCAGGATTCAACGTATATATGAGAACTGTTCAGCATCTACTGCATGATTCCCCACACCTTCAGTACAACAAAGCTTCAACGAAACCCAGACTAACGAGTGGTTCCCACTAGTAGAAAACAAGGAGCAGAAACCAGGGCGTATTTTTTTCTGCCTTTTTACTTTCTGCTCCTGGAGGTGTCTCTCAGAAACTCAAAAGGATGAGACAGTCTGTTACCCAAACTCCATCCTTTGTTGTAATTTGGCATTCTTGCCCAACACAAATGCACTGCAGCGAAGCCGTCGGTCGATCTAAACGGTCAGCTTCGATGCATTCCTCATCAATCATCATATCGAATTTTTGTATTCAATTATTGTTTACTCAATTTAATTTAATTTAATTTAATTTAATTAACTAATTAATTAATTAATATATATTTCACACCTCTCCTATTAGCGTTTCCACATCAATTTTCCTTCTTGGCCGCGAGCTGAGCGTCCGACATTTTTATTTTGTGTGTGTGTGTGTGAGAGAGAGAGAGAGAGAGAGAGAGAGAGAAGATGTCACTGCAGAGATCGTTTTCTATTGGCTGAGCAACCGTTTCTGCCCTGCTTCTGCCACAAAAGTTGAACTCAACCCAACTCCAAAAACCAGAAATTTTCAGTCGGGCAGAAGCAACACCACCTAAAGAGAAAGCTCCCGCACGGAAACCGTCATGTATTGTTACATCAACATAAGAAGTGCAAATTTAGGGCTTATTATTGGTAGAAATCAATGACGTATATTAAAGATAGACTCCGAAGCAATTGTTGTCACTTGAAGCAAATTGGGAAGCTCCATGCCCAGAACTGTCATGGCCGAAAGTGAGTGAAGATGATGTAAAGCATATGGCTAAACATGAGAGTAGCTGATTAATAATTCTTTCACACGCCGATCACGGAGTGATAAGTTTATCTTTTCTTTTATTATATTTTATAAACAATTTTTCGATCATGGTTTCAATTTCAATTTCGTTTCGATCGTCTTTCAGTTATGTATTTTCATTTTAGTTACGTATTTTTGATTTATGCTTGTGGGAAATGATTCCTGATCCTTTTTCGTGTCTGTTTGTACAGTTGTACGCAGAACAACTTTGAGGAATGGTTTTGAATTAATTATTCCTCGGGCCCAAAATCTTCAAAAACAAAGCAGCCAGACAGCTAATTACTCCACGGCTCGCTCCTGCCCAGAACTGTCATGGCTCAATTTGCTTCACTTTTTGCCGCTTAAAACAATAGGATTCGGAGTCTATCTTTAATATACGTCATTGGTAGAAATACGAATAACAATGCCCTTCTTATGATGAGCGCGAAACGTAATACATTGTTAAAACGTCATAAGTAGTCATCTCGAGGCCTACGAAATAACAAGGCCTGGAAGTGAAAAAGTCACCTTACCAAGTGGGTGCTAGCAACAATACAATCTTCATTGTATCCATCTTGGATGTTAACAATCAGCGATTTCCTTTTGTTGGAAACAATGAAGGTTTGGATTGTTGCTAGCACCCCGTTGATCAGGTGACTTTTTCGCTTCCAGGCCTTGTTATCTCGTAGGCCTCGTAGTCATCTTTAATCGCATTTATACCAATAATAAACCCTAAATTGAAGAGTGACTCTGCAAAACAAGTTAAATCCAATTTTAAATTAATTTGCAACAACTAGTGTTGACGTTTGACGTCATAGATTCCTACATGTTGGACACTATTTGGTGCAAATCGAGTGAAAATGTTTCTTAGTATGAGTGGGGGAAAGTTAGCATGACGGTGCAAAATAAGTTAATTACACCGCTGTGTTCGGTGCAAATCGTGCTAATTTTTCTAGCCAATCACAAACTGCGAGCGAAGGCTTTCTACGCCATTCTTCGTGAGAAGAAGACTGTTCCAGATGTAAAGTTTATTGCCTTTGATCTGCAGCAGGTCCAAGTCCTTCCGAAGCTGCCAATGCAAGAGGCATTCTATTCACGTTAGCTTGGCCTCTACAACTTTGGGTTGTGCGACGTGTCCTCCGACCACTCCTTCTCCTACACTTGGACGGAAAACCGGTCCGAGCGAGGCAGTAATGAAGTAGCCAGCGCTGTATTCCATTATCTCAGTGAAGTTCTCCCCCATGATCCGGAATTCGACTCAATCAGACACATCGTTCTTGCAAGTGATGGTTGCGGCGGCCAAAACAAAAACAATATTATTCTAGCCATGCTACAGAGTTGTCTGTACGGAGCGCCCAACAACATACAAAGTGTGACGATGGTGTTTCCCGTCCGAGGCCATACTTTCTTGCCGTATGACAGGCTTTTCGGGCGCATTCGTCAAGATCTCAAACCAAAGGATACGATCCTAACATTTGCAGAGTACCACCAGGTTTTCAGTGATCATTGCAGTAAAGTGTTTGTGTTTCCTAGAGACTGGGAGGTCTGTGACTGGAAGGCCCGGTATGCACATCATTACAAGAACCTTCCATCCATCCAAACAGTGAAACGAATAGTCCTGTTGAAGAAAACAAAGAAGAGGGGCGGTATGGCAGTCACCATGCGAAACTAGTCAGCTTACCGCGTGGACACTGGAAAGGGATGTACTTTGCTAAAACGACGAGCCAAGCATAACGGGACCACACTACCTGCAACAGAGCCAAGCAGGCCCATATCCACTGCCAAAAAGAAGGACATAACACAACTTCTGCTCAAAGCCTTGGATCAGAATGGCGGGCTAACAATGATCTCCAGATGTACAAAGAGCTGACCGAATCCATGGAAGTACGTCTTGATGTTGATGAATGCAACTGCATCGAACCAGAACCTGACGCTAACCACGTATAAGCAGAATATACGGAATTGTGAAAGGTGTTGTTTAATACTCTGTCCATTATAGACACTTTAACGTTCTGTACAAAACAAAATAAAACACTGTTTACTGCAAACAAAGTTATATTTATTCTTTTATGAAGCAAAATAAGTTAAATCCGGTGTTCCGTGCAAAACAAGTTAGATCAAGAATAAAACAGCACTGTATCTATCCTTCCTCCACAGCATGAAGTTTAATAAACGCACAGATATCTACGTAAACTAAACCTATCCTACTGGGATAGGTGTTGTGATTGGTGGTCGATTCGTTGTCGGTAGAAACGGTTTTCACTTATTGCGCGGAATGACAAAAAGTGGAATGAACTTGTTTTGCAAAGTCACTCTTCAATTATGACTAGGTATGATGATGAAATTTCTGTGCGCAGGCCTTCTCTTTAGGTGGTGTTGGCAGAAGGGATGAAAAAGGAAGTGAAGCTTTCTGCCGTTGTTTTCACGCACGTGGGCATAATCTAAGGAAAAAAGAGCTCGTCAAGATGAGCAGGCAGAAAGGTGGAAGAAGCGTCTTGATTTTCGGATAAAAGGAAATCTCTGAAATCGCATATGTTCAACCTCAAAACAAATCAAGCGATTATGTGGCAATGCTTTCACAGCGATTTCCTCGTAAAGGTGTGAAAAATGGCAGGCAGAGGATGGCTATTTCAACAAGACAACGCCACGATACACACGTCTGTCGAGTCAATGGCGGGGTTTGCAGAGAAAAAGATTGGAATTCATGGTAATTCTTGAATTGTGGAGACCTTCGACAAGCCATTGTGGTCAGAGTTTGACCAGGTTAACAATTGATGTGCAAAATGTCATCAATTCTATGCACTCCCGTCTTCTTGCTGTGTTAAAACAGAAGGGTGGTACTAAAGTTGTTTGCATTTCAAGGGGAGGCCGTGGCCTGGTGGGCTTTCACTGAAACACAATTTCAGTGAAGTTAAGCTACATCAGGCACGGCTAGTCACTGGATGGACGGCTCATCAGTGACTCAGGATCTTCACGCCCCCCCCCCCCGGCTGCTGTGACCATCATACAGCAGTCGTTAATCTAGGTCCATCCAGAGACCCAACTCGTCGGCCTCAAGCCATACAGGCTCTGGATGGACGTATTGGATTACAATGAATTAAAACAAAAAATAAAATTGTTTGATCGCTGAACATAAATTTTGTCTTTTGTTATTTTTGTCAATTATTATTGATACAGCTGAAGCCAGTAGTTTGTGCTTCATAACTTCGCCGTAACTAATTTGAAGTGTTTGCAAGATGTTTCGAACACCGAACACGAAAATAAATGTGTGAATCTAAAACCCTGTCGCGCACTGTAACACTGACAGAAAAACCAATGCCGTCAAGCTATATGAAAGGTACTGATGACAAGTGGAAGTTTACAGTGGCATCAGATGAAAAATGGTTTATGTGCTTGCAGCCTGGCAGATGCAAAAGTCTGGGCTAAGTGGTTCTGAACTTTCCGTGAGAGTTTCCCCAAAGGCTTCGTACTGCTCAATAGGACGCCTGAACATTTTGGTCACCAAGATTAACGCAAAATATTATCAAAACATTTTAGAACCTTTATATCGAGAGGATATTCACCAAGATAAAGCATCGAGTCATATAGTGCCTTCCACCGTCAATTACATTTATTCGACGAATGGAAGAGGAGACCGAAATTCGGTGTCAGATATTCCCGTCAAATCACTTGATATTTTGCTGATGGACTTTTGTGGTTCTTTTCAATCTTATTGAACAAGGCAGTAAAACAGCAAACCCAGAACCCTTAATGGACTCTGGAAAGTGTGCCCAATGTGTGGAACGAAATTTCACTTTCCAATCTGCAGCAAAATACACCGAGCTACCACTTTATTAGGTACACCTCACGAAATATGCAAATTGTGTGACTACCTGATTTGCACGGCACATGATCACAAATCACGGTATAAGTACTGAAGCAACTTTCCTACTGTTAGTTAAGCGTGAAACCATAGCATAAATGGGGGAAACCAGTGATCTGACTGACTTCCTGCGCGGCATAGTGGTAGATGAAAGACGGGCTGGAAATGAGCATTTCAAAAACGGCGACTCTCCTGAACTTTTCACGTACCACAGTTTCAAGTGTTTATCGAGAGTGGGTCAAGGAACAAAAAACATGTAGCCATCGTGACTTCTGTGGACGGAAAACCCTTGTTGATGAAAGAGGCCAGTGGAGAATGTCAAGACTTGTGCGGGAAAACAGAAAGCAACAATCGCACAAATTACTGCTCATTACAACTTAGGTACCCAGAAAACAATATTAAAACGGACAACTAGTCGCACCTTGGGTCCGAAGCCGAAGACGGGTACCAATGCTTTCAGAGAAGAACAAGAAAGCGCGCCTCCTGTGGGTACAGCAACACAAGGACTGGACCATTGAGGATTAGAAAAAGGTTGCCTGGTCAGACGAATTGCCGGTTGCTGCTGCATCAAATGATGATGGAAGACTTAGAATATGGAGAAAACAACATGAAGCCATGGAACCCTCATGACTGATGCGGACTTTGCAAGATAGTGGAGGCAGAGTAATGATGTGGGGGAATGTTTTCTTGGCATGAATTGGGTCCTCTAATATCTGTAGATGGTCATTTGAACGCCGAAGCATAAACATTGTTACAAATTAAGTTCACCCCTTCATGCTCACAGTTTATCCGCACGCAGATGGCTCCTTCCAGCAGAATAATGCACCAACACAGAGGGAATCACTATGGATTGGTTCCAGGAACATGACAGTGAGTTCTCCTTGATCCAATGGCCGCTCCAGTCCCCAGAATCAACTCTACTGAACATCTTTGGGATGAGTTGGAAAGGACCGTTCGCTTCTTGCTTATACCTCCACCTAATCTCCGGGAATTGCGTGAAATTCTCATGTCTGCATGGGCCAACGTTCCAGTTAAACGTTTTCAACATCTCGTTAAATCCATGCATCTCGAATACAGGCGGCTTTGAGGGCTAATGGAGGTTCAACATGGCTACTAGACAGGTGTACTTAATAAAGTGGCAGCTCAATGTATATTGAAGTGGAAATTACGATGCAGGGCTATAGCCCGATAACCAGGGAAAACAAATAGAGCACAGCCGTTGGTGGAGAAACGGCTTCACTTGAAATGACAGCCATTCAAAGTCTGCGTTCAACTAAAAATTATCCGCTGCATTATATTCTGAGTAAAATCAATGGTTGTAACTTTGCCTTGCGAGTTTTTTTCTCTAGATTTAAAACATGAAAAACTACACTGGTGTTCCTAAATTAAGTGATTTTCAATAATGAACTGTTTTGGTTGTCCGATCGGGACCAAACTTGGTAGGGGGGTACAGAAGGTCTTCAGAATACCCATCCCAACACCAAAATTGGAAGACCTTTTCTGTCGGAGTAATTAAAAAAATTAAGAACATTTATGTAGTGGCAGTTCAGGCTATTGCAATTGCTCGGGTGTCAATTGTTAGCTATCGCCTATCGTGTTCATATTGATCTGCAAAGCAAAATGATATGATGTCCAGTGGCAGGCCACTCACAAATGTCCCGTGCGTTGAATGTGTCAATCAACGTCATCTCTCGTCTGTGGACCGCACTTGGCGAAGCAGGGCAAGAAACCTGCCAGGGAGCTAGCGGCAGTAGCACAGACCAACGTATCAAGACTAACAGTATATAGATCCAACTTGATGTTGAAAATGATTCCTTTGGATCTCTTTGAGCCAAGCCCACCGTAGGGGACGCTTATAGTGGTGCACCGAACATGCATCATGGAAAAAGGCACAATGGAGCCACGTCATGATTTCCGATGAGTCTCGGTACTATCTGGAGTGTGATTCATGATGGATCCACTTCTCCAGGGAACCTGGAAGCAGGGCTAATTCTGACGACATCGTCGAATGAGACCGGTATGGGGTGGCGGTGTGATGGTGTGGGTAGGCACCATGATGGTCTCTCGTACTCCACATCTGTAACTGCCCAGGTGTACCGAGACAATGTCCTTCACCAATATGTGCGACTTTTCAGAAATGCTGTTGGCCCAGAATTTCGTTTGGTGGACGAGTACCTGCGATATGAAGACATCCATCGTTTGAATAGACTGTATGTTCCCTGGACCTGAATCAAACTGAAGATCCATGGGACGCTTTGGGAGACGTGTTGTTGGACGCTACACGAGCTAAGAATAGCGTTGATTGAAGAGTGGGATGCAATCCTCCAAAACTTGCTTGATAGGTACTCGAGGTCGCCTATATCTCAATCAGGTTTTGGAAATTTTCATTTCTTCTATAATCAGCGGTGCTCTGTTCAAAAGAAAATCAATCAAAACTACATTGATACAACCACCAAAGCCTAATCACCTTGGAGCAATAAAAGGTTTTTCAGAACGTTTGATGCGTTGGAAAGATATCAAGGATAGCAATGAAGAACTATGAATTCTAATCGAACCCATCCTAACTGCATTTATAATAATAAAAAGAGATTGCTGACGAAAGAGATTCCTTTCCTCTAATAAAACAATCTGTCACTCTATTAGCTTTTCTAGAAGATCAGGTATCAGACAAATAGAGCGAAATTGCGGAATGAAATACAGCATTTGGAGAAAATATTGGAAATACCTCCTAAAATAAAGAGAAAATACCTACGGTGTAGTCCCTCTGCTGCTATGCAATACAAACTAGAAATGGAAGCATGTAACTTCTGGATGGTGATTAATGGAATTTTCTGTATAATCTGTTCAAGTTCCTTGAGAATATCGGTTCCTAATTTTGTTTTCCAAAACAGACCAGATGATGTCGAGGCCTGGAAATTGCGCTGGCCAGGACAATATGTTTAACCTCGCCTCCATACGGCTCAACCCAAGATCGGACATTGCCAGCAGCATGGATGGGGGAATTGTCATTCTGAAATATTGCTGTGGGAAACAGTATCTGCGCTACGGGGTGGATCTCGTTGCTCAAAATTTGTTCATATTCCTTGAAAGTCACTCTCTCTTTTAAGATCATATAATAGGACCTGCATAGGACCCCTTGATATCACACAATCATTGTAAGCAAAACTAGCTGCAGAAATGGCAGCACGCCGAGAGCTATCCACATTTGAACGAGGGATGATTGTTGGTGCCAGATGGATGGGTGCCTCAATATCACATGTAGACAACACCCTGCAATTTTCCTGCACAACCGTTGCAAGGATCTATCGAGAGTACACGCAACGAGGGGTTACAACCCATGTCGGATAGCGGACGGGCCGCCCATGCCTCATTGATGCCAGAGGTGTGACCGAAGGGCGACAGCGGGCCAAATCACCATGCGGTAAACCAGGGACATCCCACAACTGTGTCCGTGACGACAATTCGGCGAACCTTGGCAGCCGCAGGCTTTGGGATCAGGAGGCCATGACGGGTGCCACTCTTGACAGCTGCACATTGTCGGCAACGCCTAGCCTGAGCAACCAACATCGACATTGGACCGCTGAGGACTGGCGAAGGGTTGCCTGGTCCGACGAGTCACGGTTTCAGCTGTATCGGGTTTCAGCCGATGGTCGTGTTCGTGTCTGGCGCAGCCCACACGAAGCCATGGACCCCGCTAGTCAGGTGGGGACCACTCAGGCAGGTGGAGACTCCATACTGGTCTGGGGTGTTTTCTCGTGGCATGCAATGGGTCCATTGGTACATCTGACATCCACTCTGCGTGCTACTTCCTACGTCGATCTGCTTGGGGACCACCTGCGCCCCTTCATGAACTGTTTTTATCCCGCAGGCGACGGCATCTTCCAGCAAGATAATGCGCATCCATACACGGCCCTTGAGACACGGCAGTTGCTGGAGGAACATGCTACCGACTTCACGACAATGATCTGGCCTTCACGTTCCCCAGATTGCAATCCCATTGAACATTTGTGGGACGTCATCGTACGATCTGTCAGGTCGTCACCAACACAACTATAATGCAACGGAGAACAACCTCTTGTCCACAAAAGAATTTATTGTGGGATTATGTATTTTGATCTCTTTAAGATCATTATTCAACGCAAATAAATGAAAAATTAACAAGGCAAACTATTTAAACTTCACATTTTAAAGTTTTATAAGCTCCTCCATCTTTTTGTTCCTCATTGGATACAACAGCAGCAGTTGCAGTTTTCATGTACCATTGTGATATACACATCCGGACCAGAGGGGGCCCAACTTATTAGGCAGGTGTGCCATGACTTTTGGTGAGTGAGTGTACAGGGTATAGAGAAAATTCCCGAAACAGTCGAATAACTTTAGAACAAAAGGTGCTAGAGCCATAAAAGTCAGGTCTATCTATAAGAAAGTGTCCGTGCCCGATTGAATAAAAGTATTCCCAGCGCCCCTAGTATAAACGCTGAGAAGTTACGAAAACTAACTTTTGAACCATGAGAGACAGAGAAAAAGTTCCAATTATATAGTTGTAGAGCGTCACCGATTTAATAGAAATGCACTCTTTGCATAAAGAAAAACAATAAACTCGTAAAACGGGGGAGAAAAGTCCATGTATGGAACCTGTGATCTGTACACCGTGAGATTGAAATATTCAAGTGCAGAACAACAAACGCACGAGTCGCTCAGATCGAAATATTCGCTTGCCACAATTTAGAAGCGCGGATAAAATTAAACGAAACAGTCACTAAATTTCAACATTTTAGGGCTCTCGAAACAAAGGGAGAAAAGGGTGCGAGGTAATTATTCGGTCAGGACTCGCAATGACGCATAATAAGAAGGTGCTCATCTATTCCTGATTCAACCCTGCTTAAGTGCTGAAGGAGATTCGCTTTCGCCTTTGATCATCACCAGTGGTCGTTAGGTTCGGGGGTTCAAGAGAACATTTTTGTGGTCGAAAGTTAAGAAAAGTGACCAAGAAAATTATCAAACGTTGGATCACAGGTGCATACTTTCCACAAAGAGAGAAATGAAACAGCCTTCATCCTTGATTCTTATTCAAACTAAAGTGATGAAAAATCCATCGCGGCTGTTACGCCAGATGAAAAATCAGTCGAATTCTCACAATTCCCCCTGGAAAAACCTTTCGATGTTTGTGTATTCCTTCCGTGGAAATATTTTGACAAAATGACTTACGATTATGTGCTAGTGGAGCACCATGACGTCAAATTCCACTCACTTATACGCAATTTTCTTCTCCAAGATTCAAGATAATAATTTCGATATGAACATTTTATTATTATTATTATTATTATTATTATTATTATTATTATTATTATTATGCATTCCAAAGGAATAGGCTCGTAACGAGGATAAGTTACCAGAACGAATTTACGATATATAAAATCAGAGTATACTCAATCGTCAAATACTAAGTACGAAATTTTTTAAGATCTTAACATTCACATTTTAGTCTGCAAGTTTGAAAAATAATAATCTTTGATCTGTCTCTTAAAATGTATACATGTGGCATAACATCTTGGAGAAGCACATTCTATCGCCATATAGCGTATATTAGTTGGTAGAGAATTCCATGTTGGTATTACATTATATGGAAAATGTTTCTCAAGAAAAACTGATTTCCTCTGTGGTATCACAATCTTATATCTACACGTGAGTCGGTACTTATTGGATTTAAGAAGCCATTTCTGTATAAAAGAAGCCGGATGAAGGTTGCATCGGAGGGCTGCTGTAAGTTCATTTAAAAGTCCAGTCTCACGTATTATTTCTATTGTAGGCAATTTTTGTGTAAGAGCGGCTATCTCGAAGAACGATCGACTTTTGTCAGCTCTCAATTTTGCTTTGATAGGGATTTAAGACATTGTAATTTTTGTCAAAAATACAAATTCATTATATGTGTATGATGTAAAAGTGACTTAGTTTTGACCATTTCTACTCTTTTTACCAGAACAATGTAAAAATTTCAAAGAATGAATTTTGTATCAGCAATTACCAGAACAATCGATTTATGGGCAGGAGGGAATGATCAGAGTGGCATTTAGTGATTGTTTTGTGCAAATTTATTTTATCTTCCACTATGCCAAATTTAAATAGGAGCGATTTCGTGCATTTGTTGTTCTTCACGTAAATATTCCAACATACAGGGTGTTGCAGATAACTACAGGGCAGTATAATGGGAAGGTCACCCACTCGATTGCAGGGGCCGATTCGGTCGATTGGCAGAATGGAGGAAGATGAAGGTGGCCTGCAGCAGCCAGCAGTTTCCATAGTCGGGGAAGGGGGGGGGGGGGGGATGAACGTCAAAACTGTCATGTTTTTGATAAAATTACCCAATTATCATTTGATGTCGAGCCGGCCCCTGCAGTCGAGCGGGTAGGCTTCCCATTATATCGTCCAGTAGTTATCTGCAACACCCTGTGTACAGTGTCCAGAAAGTGTTCCATACATGGACTTTTCGGCAAAGTTGACCTTTAGGAACTGCGAGCACTGCAGAGAAGCATCCCTCAAAGACAGCCAAGTGAACAATTCATTCATAGCAACTGTTTCGTATCCGCCCTGCAGTGAAGCATCACTTAAAGACGCCACTGTTGACCCATAATTTCGCAGCATTTTACTCTGAAGTTACTAATTACTATTAGAAATTAATAAAGTTTATTTATAATTCGTAAATATTTAACAATAATCAATTAATGTTATTGAAACGCTTAGTATAAGAATTTACAAAATTATTACTAATTAATAAATGATTTAAACATTTGATATATTAAAAAATATTACTAAATTGCAAAAAAACAAACTTGAGTGGGTCTTGTATCACAAAAAAATGACGGGTCTTGTATCACAAAGTGGGTCTTGTATGATTTTATTTGCGTAAAGTGACAGTCCTTTAAAATCACACAAAAAAATTCCGTGTTTCCATGTTTGTAGATTACCAACAATTAAAACGCTCTTTACTCATTTCTTAATCGTATAATTTCATACAATTAATACCAAATGAGTAAATAACTTAAATGTATAAAAACTGAGTTTCTTTGTGTGATTATGATTTTATTCCCAGCAATCAGGAAAACTGACCACTTCAGATAGCTTGGATCGACAGTTGATGAATGGAGTGAGACGGGTAGGAAAGTGACTAGCAGAATACAGACAAGTTGGAAAAACTGGAAAGAAGTCTCTGGAGTCCTCTGCGATAAGAAAATCCCTGTGCGTCTAAATGGCAAAGTTTACAGCATTGTGGTGAGACCTGCAATGCTGTATGGAATAGAAACACTCTCTCTACAAAAGTCTAATATACAAAGGATGAAGGTGGCAGAAATGAGAACGTTGAGATGGATGTGCGGAGTGACACGAGCAGACAGGATTAGAAATGAGCGCATTCGAGGGACAGTGAAAGTTACAGATATTGAAAATAAAATCCAAGAAAATAGACCGAGATGGTTTGGCCATGTAATGAGAAGAGACGAGAACTACACTGGCAAAAGAGCTATGAACATGAAAGTGAAGGGAAGGAAGAAAAGAGGACGACTCAAGAGAAGATGGCAAGATATGGTGGATGAAGATCTGAAACCAAAGGGTCTCAGAAGAGAATGGACAGAGAGGAGAGAGAGAGAAATGGAGAAAGCTCATCAAAAACAGCGACCCCACATATGTAGAAGTGGGAAAAGATGAAGAAGAAGAATGAGGAGGTTCGTGTCACAGATGCACTAGCTAGACGGACAGCAAAAATTTGCCCTCTTTGGGAAACCTCCTCATCAATTTCATGGGATGCTCGTGTTAGCCATTCGAGGGACTATATAGTAAAAGAAATAGTTAACACACTACTACGAGGTGCTACCCAAAATTTCCCGAAATGTATCTCTATAAAATACGGAACTTACCCGATCTTTTAATTTCCACCGTCCCCTTAAAAGTAGTCTCCTTGGGCATCTATACATCGCTTCCAGAGATGTTCCCACTTCTGGAAGCACTCCTAGAAGTTTCCAGGTTGGAACATGTTAACACCTAATGTGATTCCGCTAGGACCACTTCAATGGAGTCAAATTGCTGCCCTATTAACCGCAATTTAAATTTTCGGAAGTTGTAGAAATCGCAGAGTGCCAGGGGACAGCGGTCATGTTGTTTTTGTTGAGGAAGTCCCTCACAGCGAGCGATGTGTGCGCCAGAGCAATGTAAGGCCCGTAGCCAGGATGTTATCTTGGGGGGGGGGGGGG
>JAHWFO010006205.1:75402-101924 GCA_023313115.1 Rhysida immarginata
CAGCCAGTCTTTCTTCTTCCACATCTCTGCCTTTTGCGCCTCACGTTTTCCCTCAATCGTCTCAAAACGTCTCGTATGACAGTCCAAGGCGATCACAAACATCGTGGATGGTCTGACTTCGGTCTTCTCGGATCACGTCACGCACTTTCGTGATCATTTCCAGAGTTGTGCTTGTTGTAGGTCGACCAGAATGCTTGTCGTCTTCCACAGACTCCCGACCATCTTTGAAACGCTTAAACCACTTAAATGTTTGGGTTTGGCCTAGAGCTTGTTCACCTTTTTCAAGCCTTCTGTGGGTTTCAGCCGGTTTTCTTCAGCTTTAATATCAATAATCGCAACACGACCAACACAAAGAGGGACAAAAATAGCTGAAACTCAAAATCACGTGGACATAGGATGACACCGCTTGGCACAATTACAGCTGAGACGTACCCCTAACACCATCTATCGGCAAAACTTCGTACCTCTTACGATTCGGTCAGAATAAAACAATTTCGGGAAATTTTGGCTAGCACCTCGTAGAGCTCAGTTACCATTTTTCTTGTTGTAGAGCCAAACTATTATATAGCATAGCATATCATTGTTGTAAATGATAATATTGAAAACAAATTTGCTGATATGCTTTTTCTTATCCATACTACTAAATAGTCTACTCTAATAGAAATGATATTTTACGCCCAACTGCGTCGGTCGCACATGATTTTTCTTATGGCTGCCTTTTTTTATACACTGGCGATAAAAGAAAAATGAACACTCAGAAGAGTTATTACCTCATTGTTGAGATTTTATGTTCGAACTCCTGCGAATGAAAAACAATATGATCACAAGTCAAGCCTGATTGTATAACACTGTTTATTGAAGATATAGTATCTTTACATCCAACTTCAGGGCCGTAGCCAGGACGTTACCTTGGGGGGGGGGGGGGGGGGGGGATTTTAAAAAATTCCGGACCTTTTTCCCATAATGGGTTGATCGTCGACCCCCCTCCCCCTGACTACGGCCCTGAACTTTGGTAACGTGTATAACCAAGAACAGATGAAGTTAGGTATAACTCCTTCCACCTTGCTGTTACCCAAGCCTGAACTCTGGCATGAATTCGATCATACAGATGACGAATAAACTTGATGAATGTCAGTCCATGCCCGTTCCACATGTAGGCATAACTGGGCGAGTCATAGGCAGTTGATGGGCACAGAAGACAGTTCTCTAATCCAGTCACCCACATGCTCGATTGGAGCAAAGTCTAATGAGCGTGCTGGCCAGGGAAGTTGACGGGCGTCTCCCATGTCGTCCCTATAAAGGGATCAGGACGGACGATGCAGCATTCAATGTCCCCTCCACAAAGACCAGATGTGAGCATCTGGTACCCCTTTATAACCCTGAAACAAGAGCATCTAGTACTGCTTGTACCGGTCTATCCTATTTAACTTCTATGTAAACCATCAGCAATGTGACATCACTCCTTCTAAGTGCTCATTTTTCAATTGCCACCCAATGGACTATATTTTGGTTCTTTAATTATTTTAAGTAAACTTTATAAAAAGTGATCTCAAAAGAATATTCTCACACTCTAAACCTGTTAGGAAAACCAACAACATTTAACATATTATTCAGTATATTCCCCTCGAAGCTCAGCAAACTTGTTCCAACATTCATCCAGCTTTTTGATTCCCTCCCAGGTGTAACTTTCTTCGAAGTGCCCAAAATAATCGTTTCAACCAACCAAAAATAATGTATTTTGAGTTTTGGAATTAAGTAAAAGTCTGACGGAGCGACGTCAGGCGAATATGGAGATTAATTATAGTGGGGGGGGGGGGGGTAAGTAAAATAAACACGTGTTCATATGAGCTACACGATGGCAGGACGTGTTGAAAGTAGCCATCTCCATCTCCTGAATTAAAAGGCTCAAAGCATGCCAGGAAAACCTACCCCAATAACGGTGCGTCCACCAGATTGAAGGGTTGTAGAAATGCATTTGGGGTTCATCAGTCAAATTCTCATTCAGCCATCTGCATCGTGTACCTGAAAACGTGATTCATCGGACCACATATGAGAGAGAATCGGATAGTAACGGGTATTTGTGCATTTCATAAATTAATTTCAAGCATTCAGAACGAACCAAATTGTATTTTGGAAACTTTATGTTCCACATTTTTCAACATAAACTCCGCATTGGTTTATGCAGTGGTCTCAACCACCAACTTGTAACCACTTTCTGTATAACCATGTCAAAAAATTACAAGGAATGCTCCCTGGGTTTCATTTTTTGGGACGACACGTAGCTGATTCGGCAAATTCGGTTTAATCTCGTCTCCATTTTGAAAATGATGTCCTTTTAAGGTGGTTTTCAACTTGGGAAAGAGGAAAAAGCTTGTAGGGGCCAAGTCGGGAGAGTACGGATAAAGATAAGAAAATATCGTCTTTGATACGGTGGGAAAAAATGGCCACTACTTTAGCGGCCAAAAATTGGCCAACAACCAGAGACAAGCGAGTTGGTGTTGTCGTGGTACAAAACCCAGCTCTCGTTTTCCACAGGTCACGCCTCTTTTGGCACACATCTTTCCTTAAACGCCTTAAAACTCATACAAGCTGTGCTCTTGTTTTTATCCACTCTTTTGTTTCACTTTAAGGGGCCAATTTCCTTTTAATGTGGGAATTAAAATTAGGAGATAGGAAGTAAGAGATAAATGTAGGGATACAGTGTGGGGATAATAGTGAGAGATAAAAGTGATAAAAAGTAGGGCCAAAATCTGAGGATGCGTTGGGGATAAAAGTGAGGGTAAAAAAACGGAGAGAGAAAGTAGGGCTTAATAAGTTTAGGATAATAGGAGTAAAGATAGGGATAAGAAGCATTCCTCTACTTATTCTTCTTTTTTTCCCACATATTTTTCCTCCTTTTAATCTTCCGTATTTTAACACGATTTAAGCTTGTTCAATTGGATTTGAAAGATAGGTATATTTTTTTAAAATTTTGCAAATTAGGTATATCTTCATTTTATATACGGATTGGAAATTTACTAATGGTCACAATGATACAGATTAGCACAGGAAAGGCATGCCACAGATTACCTTTTATAACCCCTCAATAAAGTCTCCCTGCATTGTCCATGACCTTTTTCCATCGTCATGGTAGCTTTACAATTATGTCACCAGTCCCAGTTGATGTCACGGATGAAGCGGTGGACTGCATGCATAACATAAAGAAGCGTATAGAAATAAATGCTGTGTGGGGGCTTCTTTCAGTTTTGGAAATAAGTCAAGGTCACAGGGGCTAAGATCTGGAGAATATGGAGGATGTGCAGCACTTCCAACTTCATCTCGCGAGTAAGTCACAGCCAACACCAGTAGGCTTACCAAATCTCACACTGGCAATTCCGGGAGACTTAGAAATTTGGCCTTATTTCGCTCGAGAATACAGCATAGTATAATGTTATTAGAATGTGTCTGATTCCGGGAGACTCCCGGGCAATCCAGGAGGGTTGGCAAGCCTAAACACCAGCCACATGACAACGGGCATTGTCATGGAGGATAATGGGTGGAGTGGTGAGAAAAAGACACAGTTTCCTCCGCAGGGCTTCACGAAGGTTGATCTGAGTAGTATGTAGCATTTTACAGTTTGTCCGTTGAGGATCACACTATTGCAATTGTATGCAACAGCTTGAATGTGTCACCCACTTTCCTTACCCTACTGTACAGTAATGCAACAGCTCCACAAGCCTCTACAAATGCCTGGTAACAATCATTCGTAGTACGGCTCCTTGTGGTTTCAATTTTAAGCCAGGAATGCTGCTCCAATTTGGAAATCATATTTCTCCACCGACTTTCTGTTCTGAACAGAATGTGTAATGTTAATGTGCACCCAAAGTGCTGGAAAGGCAATGCCCATTACATCCATTGGGGAGTAAAGGTATGGCCTTGCACGTGCCAATACTGTTGCAATCACACATATAACTGTTCCTCTCCAGCACTGCTGTGATCACTTAAATTTCCAGCCCTCGTATTTTGCAGATTACATTTTTTATTTTGGAAAATCCATTTAAGTATTCGCAAAAAGCTGTATTTCACAAGCTGAATTTTAATGTTGCAAGGTACATTTTTTATTTTGCAAAATGCATTTTAGCTGTAAAAGCATTGGAAGGAAAAAAAAATTAAAAATATTGATATGAAAACCAAAAGGAGTACAAAAGAATATGAACAAGAAAAAGGAATACTTTTGGAGTACCCGTTTCAAAGGAGCACAACAGCTAAAAACGGAGTCACAAAACTCCCAAAAAGGAACACGGTTAGTCAATTACAAGGAGACTCCACATACTCTGACTCACCGAATTTTATAAAAGTAATTCTATGAATAGCTTTCACCCAATTAACTACCCATGCAAAGCCATTTGATGAACTTTTCAAAATTTTCTGAGAAAAAATAAAGTTTATTTCAAATGTATGCAGTTTATAAATACCCGAATTGTAGAGTAGGATTCTAATATCTAATATACTAATTCTTTTATCCGTCCGTCTGTCCTAAGCCAACAAAGAAAGTTACAGCAATCCATCCGAAGCCAGGGATTGTTGTGGCAAAACAATACTCCGTCATTGTTATTTAATTAAATTAATAAACTGAAAAAAAAAAAAAATTCTCTTGGTCTGTCTAAAGCCAGGGATTGTTGTGTGTTAAGATAATATTCTTCAGGGCAGTATCTTTTGAACAGGAATAGGTAGCCAGTGGAAATTTTCACAGAGTATGTATTATTATGGCGGAAGGCAGATTGTCTAACAAATAATAAAAAATATAAAATGTTTTGGTTTTTTTTTTCCCTATCGTAAAAACGGTTATACATACAAGCGTCAAACTTGGCATGATTGTAGTTCAAACTCTAAAGTATTACAACAAATAATGAAAAACTGGCCAAGTGTGAGTTGGACTTGCGCAACGCCAAACATAAAATCTTTTTTCAGGTGATCTGTTAATTTAATATTTGAAAACTTTTTTGTTCAAAGCGCTTATTTTATAAATTTCGACACTTAAACTATTATAGATTATATGTCTATAAAAGCTGAAATCGAGAACACAGTGCCACACCCTCCAGAACCTGGCATATTTTGGTAAATATATAGTATGGAACTCGATGCGCAAGTCCGACTCGCACTAACCCAATTTTTTTTATATGCAGATGAACAGTAAGTAACCTATGCTGTTGCAGAATATAAGTTTTGAACACCATTGATGCTCCACTTTCATTTCTTTACCCTTCAACCTGTACGGTTGACACCCGTCATGCGACGGGTGGAATTTCTAGTCTTAATATAAATTGCATACACTGGTAATAAACTTTATGAAATTTTTCTTGGAAAATTTTGAGTGCATCGAATGGCTTTACATCAGTATTTTTTTGGGTGAAAGCTACTTGTAGATTTTTTTTTATCCAATTCGATGAGTCAAGAGTATGTGGAGTCTCCTTGTTAGTTATGATGACACTGCAGTGAAGGTAGATGAAACAAGCATCTCCTTAGTGGTTCGGGTGTACTACCTTTCTCGACATAGAAAAAGCTTCTGAACTCCTTAGATAAGCTGGATGATCATCACTAGTATCATGGCATGCGGTGTGCTAAAACTATCGTATATCTCTCAAATGGCATTGCTACTGTGTTTTTTATTGCTGGACCAATAACTAAAAAAGGAATGAATGTAGAAAAGAAATAATAATTTAAGCCTACATCATAAACAATGATTAAATAGGCCAAAATCGTAAACAGAATTATACGCTCAAACATAGCATTACCTTCCAAATAATGGTTGGCCGCACTCAACCCCAAGAACTCATTTTATCATTGTCTGGGACAAATGATCATCCCCAATATAACACTGACTTAAAAGCCAAGCGACTTTCATCTGGAGAGGTCATTTTATGCATTTGACTTCGACAAAGACGAGAAAGTCAAAAATCTAGTACATATTTGGTGGTTTTAGTACATCTTTTGAAACTAAATGAAATTGTTTTTAGTAACCTAATGGTGCTTAATTTTCGAACACGCTTCAAATTTTCCCCCCTAAGTACGTGGTTTCAAGTAAAGAATGGTGACAGAATAAGTGAAATATGTAAAACGAGTACGGTTAGTCACTTAGTTATGATGGCACTGCAGTGAAGGCAGATGAATCAAGAACCTCCTTAGTGAGCACTCGTGAAGCAAGATGAGTCCACAGAGTCTCCTATTATGGGTAACATGAAAGGATTTTCTGCATTCTTTTTCTTTAATTTCAAATTTTGGGAATAAGAAATACATATGTCCATTATCTCTCTTCACCTCCCCCCCCCCAAACTGATTCACTGATTGACATTGTATCAGGAGGCTAATCCTGGAAGTTAAAAGAAGAGTCCTTCGGATAGATGAGCTGAGATTCACACTCTTACACTCCGATGTGTAACAGGTATACTGAAAACTTGGGGAACAGTTATTTCCTCACTGTATCACCCAAAAACAGAAGCTTGGTGGAGATAGTGTCATAGTGTGAGGTTCCTTTTAAAGATTTGTTTTGTATCCATTAGTAATTGGCTGTGATGGCTTTTGTCTCTCATCGCTGAAGATGGCTACCGTAAATACTGTATTAAGCGCCCGGGCGCTTATTTGCAAAATTTCAAAGGACCCCCAGGCGCTTAATGCAGGCGGGCCGGTATTACAGGTCCGGCGCTTATAAAATTCTGCACAACTCTGATGGATACTATTATGCAAAATTCTCGCCCTTCTCCTTCATCTTTAATAAAGTATCCTGCTGTGTTTTCCATTCCCGTTAGGATCAATGCTAAACTGTTTGGCTGTAGCCTCTGTAGAATGGTTTTCAGCCTACTTTACTGTTGCGAGATTAAAACTGATGCTATAACTGTAAAGTTTTCATTTTTCATCAGCTATGTTGCTTGACTGAATCCAAAATTAAAAGCAAGAAATCCGAAGACAATCATGCTGGTATCTAATTTCCGGTTTAGCAGTGGCATTTGGGAGAGCAAAAATTCCCGTGAGAAAGCAGCAAGAGAAGAAAAATCCACAAAATGAACTAAAATAAGCGCCCGGGCGGTTATTGAAGGTCTGGCGCTTATTTGCAAAAATTCAGCGGACCCCCAGGCGCTTAATGCAGGCAGGCCGGTATTTCAGGTCCGGCGCTAAATACAGTATTTACGGTACTTGGTATTTCAAATCTCCTTGTGGATTAGAGGTTCCCTCCCTTTTTTGGTAAAACTATGAATGCTGTGCAATACCAAGGCATCCCATACAATTATACACTTTAAACAGAGTGAGGCTGTGGCCTGGTGGGCTTTCACTGAAACACAACTTCAGTGAAGTTAAGCAACATCAGGCACGGCTAGTCACTGGATGGGCGACCCATCAGTGACTCAGGATCTTCACCCCCTGGCTGCTGTGACCATCATACAGCAGTCGTTAATCCAGGTCCATCCAGAGAACCAACTCGTCGGCCTCAGGCCATACAGGCTCTGGATGGACGTCTTGGATTACAATGAATTCTAAAAAAAAATTCTAAATATCTGGCAGAACTTGGGGACAGTTCCATGACTATATCAGCAAGGCAATGCCCAGAACCATACGGATTGAGTCATAACAGTGGTTTGAAGTCATCAGTATGGTAAAAGTAGATTGGACAGCCTAGCACATTGATTCCTATGAATCCTATCAAGCATCTTGGTGATAGACTGAATGGTTGGGTAAAAACATCACCATCTTGGTTAAGAAAACATCCACAAAAAAATCAACATTTTTTCATCTCCCAAAACCTTTACAACTTAAAAATAACCCAGCACAATTTTGCAGGTAAGATTTTTAAACTAAAAGGCCTCCAAAATAGATAATTACACAGTTTTTAAATGAATTTTGAATCTCCAAATTTGAAATCAATGAGTTTGCAATATTGCAGAAATGTAACCAAAATTCAACTTTTACGAACCATTACAAAATTTCTGAACGCACCTCAATTGGGAGATAAAAAAAAATCTGGAAAACCTCCATAAAATACAAAAAATAAGCAAAAATTCACCCCTCCCAAATCAATTTTGTAATCAAATAATGCTATAAAGAGTATAGGTAGACTGAAAGTAGGAGATATAAAAAAAAAAAAAACTAAAAAAAAAAAACAAAAAAAAACAAAAAAAAAAAACAACTTTTTTTCAATTTTTTTTTTTTTTTAGATTTTGACCATACAATCCCCATGAAGTAGAACAGTAATGCACACACACTCTTGGTGATTTTCCAGCAGGAATTACCCCTAGTATCATGTTTAGTTCAAGTTTCAGTCACTCTATGAATGCAGTTATCTATTTGAAATAATAATCATAATAAAGACTTAATGACAGCAATACAATAATAATAAAAATGAGTGATAAATAATGATCTTACTTATGTTTATCCACAACATCAGCAACCATACGTACCAATTATACATAATTCAATTCCTGTGAAGCTGAAACTCCAGCTGCGTAAAGTTGGCTTTATCAATGTTATCAACTCTGCTTCACGTTTGCATTTTTGAAGTGTAAGTATGAATCAGATATCTGTATTTCTTTCTGGGTTTTTCAGTTGCTTCTCTCTCTCTCTTTCCTTTTAACACCAGCTTGTGTCTTTCGAGCACTAAATTTTCTTCTGATGAGTGGATATTAAGTGTTTCAAAATTTGTTTGACATCCACTGAAGCACAAGGTGGGAAATCAACCATTCTGCTTGGGGTTCAACTCAAACCATTATCTCAAATGTACATGGTTCGACTTTTTAAATGTAAATGATATTAATTAGAAAATGGATGGAGAACATTTTTTTCCATCCATTTTCTAAATAATATCATTTACCTGCTGTATGGAGTTAGGTCTACTTTCTTTCTTTCTTTTTTTAAATGTAGTTTTACGTCAGTACATTTGAGGAAAAACTTCCTTATCTTGGATGCGAATCATAATGCGCATGACTTTTCACTACATACACAGTATTCCGCTGACTGATGACTACAAGGTAGCCAAAATGCGCATGTGGAACAATAAATTGTTGTGGACAAGAGATTTCTTTCTCCTTATTATCAAAATGAAAAATGTTATTAGCAGGATATATTACGGTGTTTTTACCACTCCCAGCTAATAGAATTGTAATAAAAAGAAAAGGAGAATATCACCTCTATTGATAAAAACCAGCTTGAATATACAAGGTGTACACAAATGATTGGCCCTGGTTCATGATTTTATTGTAGGTGTATTATTTTAAGTAGCAGAAGAATGGAGCTACTTATTGTTTTCACAATGTCCGTCTGTCTGTCCGTCCGTCCGCTTCATAATTTCCGCATTTTTTGAGATAGAAGGTTGAAATTCGGAATGTAGCTTACTATGGGCATGTGCATCTTCACTATTTAGTTTGGTTTTGATTGGCCCACTGGGGTCAGAGTTTCGGGGGTGGAAATTAGGGGGGACCAAAAGGTCTACACGTATTTATGCATATAAAGGAATGGAATTCGGTATGCAGCTTCCTCTAAGCAAGATCAACATTACTTGTAAAGTTTGGGCCAAATTGTCCCAATAGGGTCGGAGTTATGGGGGTGGCAATCACTTGGTCTTTAGAAATATGGCAACATATGGAGTGTCATATATCATTCGATCGAAAATGATGAGAAAATAAAGAAGATAGGGTTCTTTTATATTTTCTGAATACATAGTTCGAGAAAATCAATTTTTGATTTAAAAAAATGGGGGGTTAAAAAGTGCAGATGAAGGAATAAAAAATAGATCATCTCAGGGCTTCCGCTACTTTCCTATACCTTCCTCGGGAAGCTTAATTTCTTGTTTAACATATCATCATAAAACTTTGCAAATACATAGAGCATCACACATGTTTTTTTGTTTTTTTTTTAAAAATGCCTGGTAGACCTATGGTTCCGCTTGCGGCTGCTAGATGGCTACAGCCCGAAAAATGATGATTAAGAAACTGCCATAGCCTCCACGCACCCCTGACTTAACCCCTTGTGAATTGTTTATATGGGGGTATTTGATGGTCAGTTTTTGTGCTGCTATTACTGGCTGATCTGCCATTATCTGGCTCATATCACTGAACTTTTGCTCAAATTGACAGAGACATGCTTTATTGATTACAGATTTTACATCTGTAGAGTCATTAAAGGGGCACATTATTGAGCATTTGTAACAAGCCAAAAAAAAAGCTTGGCGAGTTGCTCTATGTACTTGTAAAGTTTCATGATATGTTAAATAATACACCTACAATAAAATCATGAAACCGGGGCAATCCTTTGTGTACCCCTGTACTTACCCGAAATGAGGACTATATGGTTCATAACGTTTCTGCATTCAAAATGTTAAGACCTCACACCATTGGAAAATTTTTGATGGCAAATTTAGCATTCTGGGATAAAATAAACAAACTTTTGACATGGATTTAGTAAGCAATTGCAACAGCACTGCTTCTACATTGTTTTTTTTTTAATAATGTGTTTATTAAATCAAAACCGAGATTAAAAAAAAAAAAAAAGGTAATGTAATTTCATTGGGTAATCTCAACAAGCATACAGAAATATAGAATTTTTTTATATGCATTGTTTGAGCTGGAGAAAAAATCTTTCTTGACCTTCAGTCCATAGGAGAGCAAAAGCTCACACTCACAGTTTAGGCTTAATCCTACAAGTACATTGTGTTTATCTAACTGTTCTAATGTCTCCATGAAATCTTTTGTTTTGCCATGCACAGTGGGTGGTTAGGTAATCAAGCCACACAGTTCTGGTTGATCGTGATTAAGACGTAGTGCGGACATAGTATGAGTGTCAGTTAACTAACCGTGTTTCAGAAACTCGTGTTTTACCAAGTGGTTCCAAGAAAGTATGGTCAGAGGTCTTGTTATTTGGAAGCTTCTTGTCATTGTCTTGCTTAAGTTTGCACAAAATGAAAAAAATTTTCTTTGGTGTGCTTTATAAGAAGATCTGGTCAGTCTGATGATATTGATGTTTTCTCCTCATCTTTAATTGTTGCATCAGGAGCTGCAGCTTACACTGTTGTAATTTTAGTAGAAAAATATACATAATGGACATCACTGCAGCCTCATTCACATCAATATCTTTAAATCTTATCAACAGCTCAGCAAATTCTTGGTAGACAGACAGGATTTTCATCTTCACTCTCTCTTCATCATCCAACTCAGAAAAGGAACTCTCATCAACTGCTTTAGCACACTTCTGCATCTGGCAATCAGATATACCATAAACTCTCAGTACATAATCATGGAACATTTCACCCACACAGCTATGAATTTTAGCACTTGGGATCTTAAACTGCATGTCTTGTTAGGGAATAATCTTTCTTTTATCACAGCATCTTTTCAACAAAGCTGAGGAAACCTTGATCAACCAAGAATGAGAAAAAAAACATCAAGGTCTATTTTATCTGCCTTGCTTTCCAAAATTAGATTAAACAAATCCAGAATTTGTTCTGTCCTTATCTTGCCAAGTGTGTGAATGAAATGCTTTCTGCTTTTAGCAGCTTGAAAATATCTTGATCGAGGTCTCCATTTCTGAGCATCTTGCACAGACAGTTAAGGCAGTCAGTCTATTTCCAGTAATACCTTGCATCTTCTGATTTCAAATATTGAACGAGGCTGGCATTTCTCATCAAAATAATCATTATAATGATAGTTTATTATCTCCATTACCATGTCTTTATCCATACTACCACCTTCCAGAGTGAACATTTGTTTGCCTTTGAAATTTTTTAATGATGTCCCTGCACCAACTTGGGCATAAACTAATTCAACCTTTCTTTGTTGAAGCACAATAGAATACAATGCTTATGGTGCATAAAGCTTTTGGGCATCCAGAAACCTGATTTTATACACATTATTCAACAGAGGAGAAAATAAAACGAGACTCCAGTGATCAGAGCTCCTCCAATATAATCAAGGACCATCTTGTTTGATAAGTTCAGTCAACATGACTGCTAAAAAATTATTTATATGTGAGAGTTGCTCCTTTTTCTTTTCTGGATCCTTCCTTTTCAAACCATAGAGGGCATTAGTATTAACAGCATCAAATTCATCTAGAGAAGATAAATTTTTTGCTTGTCAAAATGCTCATATCTAGAACCTACCCTCTCTGTTCTTGCTTATTATGTATAAGTTTAGCCAACTTAGCCAACTGAAACAAAACCTTTTTTTATATCCGAAAAAAACAGTAAGGTGATTCTAAGTACCAGTACAAGCTGTTTTTTTCGAATATGCCACTTTTGTAGGAAACAGTTTTTTCTAAAGTTCCTAATTACAGAGTAGTTACCCAAAATCAATAATGATTTCAAATCGGATATTTTTCCGATAATTATTCGGAAAAAACTTGCACCATGGAATCATTGCTGGAGAATCGAATATAATGAGGCAGAGAAAGAGAAAGAAAAGAAAAACATTTACAGGTGTTCGAAATGCTTGCTTTCGAGTTAAGCATTGTTGAATTCGACTCTCTGTAGCTCTTCGGGAGTTAGCAAGGTGCATGCAACTTCAATTCTTAATTTCATAATTTTCATATCATCCCTTGTTATGGGCTGCTGCTAATAAACCAGGTCTTTTATGTGTCCCCATAAAGAGAAGTCAAGGTGCATTAGGTCTGGAAACCTAGGAGGCCATAACACTGGACCTCCTCTACTGACCCATTGCTTGAAAAAAGCTATCGGCTGAACACCCAGCCACCAAAGAGTAATGAGCCGGACAGCTATCTTGTTACAGCCATATCAGCCTCTGCGTAGCTAGAGGCATGTCCTCTAAAAGCTTAACCAAATTGTTTTCCAGGAAGTCAGAATACAAAGGTCCATTCAAATTCCTTCAAAGAAAAAAGGACTGAATATTTGAGCAGGTAAAATTCCACACCAGATGTTCAAAATCAAAATCTGCTGATTGTTGATTTCATGTAGTCAGTGAGGATTGTGAGGCAACAGTAATGTGCATTGTGAATATTCACTGCACCATTGATTTTAAATGTGGCTTCATCTGTCCACAAAACTTGACGAGAAAAGAAATTGTCTTGGCTCTGAAATCAATTACATATACAAAAATTTATGTTATGCTGGAAGTATGCGTTGCTAAGCTCCTGATGAAGATTTACGTGCAGTGCTGTAGCTACTTCTAAGTGCATAATGGCTCAAGCTATAAAAGGCCCCTTTGTGATGGGGAACGATGGCAGTGATCCGTTGGATTAGGCACATATTTCGAGTGGCCACCTTCGCCATACCCTCACTATGGCACTGTTTACGTGATATGGATGTAATCAACTATCATTTAAAATCCTCTGAACAGGTAGACTCATTCCTGATTCTGCAGAAATTCAACAGGTAGATTCATGAGGATCCAAACCAATGGCAGCTAGCACATCTATGGCTTGTTCACTCCTAACTGGTCTCCTGATAGGATTACCCCTGTTGTGGTTCAGTTGTACATGGGCAGAATTACCAACATGTTCAGCTAATCAATGGAAAACATTATGAGACCAGGAATTTCACATAAAAAAAACTTTTAGCATAAAGGTATGAGGCAATTCTGTAATTTTTACAAGCCATGAGCAATAAGAACAACAGGAAAAACACTATTCCACTTTGATATGGAATAATGTTTTCCTGTTGTTCTTGTTAATCTGTGTCCACAGTTTCTGGCTCCTTCTTCTATAAGTCATGAGCATGTCGAAGGCCTCCTGATTTGAATAATTTGCCATTTCAAAACACAACAAGGCAATAACTTGAGAAGAAAAACAATTCAGTATAAGAAGAAACATATAAATGAGCAACTTGAACTATTACACAGCAGGTTCAATCATGCTGAAACATAACCAAAAAACTGAGTCAGGCCTTTACTAAAACATGAAATATTTGCTTAACCAATGGCAAACTCAACCTGTTGGGTCATATTACTTTGAAACAAGTGTCATATTTGATTTTGGATCATTACTCAGTAATTAGGAACTTTAGAAAAACTATTTCCTACAAAAGTGGAATAATTTATTAATAAATTACAAATCTGGAAAGTAAACCATAGGTTTCCATTTGTAATTCCAGTTTCTTCAGGTTCTAGGAATTTCCAGTTTCTATAAACTCACCATTAAATTCTCCAATAGCAATTTGATGGAACAAATTTTTTCCCCAAAAAAAGCTCCAATTTGAAAAAAATTTGAAAAAAGCTCCAGCTAATATGGGTGCTTATAAAAAAATCACCCTGTCCATCTCAACCTTACACCATTTTCAACAAACAGCCTGACATTTAATGATGTGCAAGGATTTAACTTCGTACTCTCCATTAAGTGTAGGTTGTGAGAAAGCACTGTTTACACTCTCTTTACAGAAAGCAACTTCATCTCCATAGCTTCTATCAGATCACCCTTTAAATTAATGGATTAACTGGGTGTTGGCCCTTGTGTTTTTCCACAGTATCTTTGAAGTTGCAATTAGTGATGGTCTCTATGTGCTCAATTATTTTTTAATTTACTCTTGAATTAGGTTTTCTATCTTCAATGTGGATTTCCAGGAACTGTTTTACCATGTTCAAGTGATATGTCTTACCAAAATGATGAGATGCAAATATACCAATCTTGTGGTTGCCAAATGCGAAGAAGCCATGGATAAACTGAGAGTGGCCCATAAACCAAGAAAATCTTTAATCTCATTAAAGTCCTGCATTTCAGTATTAACTATGACTTCTTATAATTGCCACCTGTAAACAAACAGTGATCATTCAATTTTTTCCAATAAGTAGCATGACACAAACTCGAGGAGTGGATTCATCCATTGCACTTACCTGACCATCTGCAACTCCTTCTGGCTTCTCAATTTTTGCCCTTTTGCTAACTGGCTCACTCATTGACACCTGGAAAACTGGTTCATAATTAGATATAATGCTGCATAGTACAATTCACTAATTAGTAAATCCCTTTACAGTCCTCTAGAACAGAGGTCGGCAACTTGCAGCTTGTGAGCAGCATTTGACTCTAAAATTCTTTGTTTTGCATTTTTTTTTTGTTTTTTGCATGTGTGTGTGTGTGTGTGTGTGTGTGTGTGTGTGTGTGTGTGTGTGTGCGTGCGTGCGTGTGCGTGCGTGTGTGTGTATTCTTTGTTTAATAAACATTGAATTGATATAATTGGTTATCAAATTACTAATTGCCGGTTATCACATCTGTAAAAATATTTTAAGACTTCCAAAAAAAAAAAAGTTCAAATCTTTGTATGGGGTAGGTTTGACTCTTTTGCCTAACCCCTGTTCTAGAGCAAATCATTTGACATATATCATTAACTTTCCACTATTGAATTACTGAAGTAAGCAATAAAATCTAGGGTCCCCTTCATGAAAAAAATTGATATTTTTTTGGATGTGGCTCTGATAAGACAATTAAGTTCAGACCTTGCCTTTTGTTATACAACTTGCCAAAAAATTAGAATAATGGTATTTTACTTTTTGAGGGTAACTATGAGTAGAGCCAGGGATGGATGAAAGAGCTTAATTATTAATATTTTGCAACTACACAGAATTTTTTTTCAATGGCTCACATACCCATCTAGTCAACCCCAAGAGCAAAACGGATTGTTCAATAAATGAAATTCCTATTAAACAAACCAAAGGTGACAAAATATTAGAATAATTCCAAGATAGAGACAAAAAATTAGAATAATTTCCAGAATTGTCCAATTAGGTGAGCAGAAATGTTGCAAGCGATTTAAATATCTTTTTAATGTTCAATATAAAAGGTATTACAACTTTTCATAGCTCAAGCTGCGCAACCTGGATAGAAGATTGGATGTACATCATGTCACAAAGCAAATACGTGATCATTATGAAACTGGAAAAAACTCAGGCAGAAGTTGTAAAAATCATGAAGTGCTGACAGTCAGCAAAGGTGTTAAAGCAGCAAAAGGAAGATCCAACTTTTACAGGAAATCAAAAAGAGGTGTGGAAGAAAACTCAAGACTGGTGAGAAGCATTAAATATATTCATTACGAGTGGAAAAAGTATGGTGCAACTGTGTGAAGCGGAACTACAAACAGACAACCATACCAATTTTCATTTCAGTCCAGGGTTTCCTAAATTAAACCCCTGATGTCTTTGAAGCAAAGATGAGCCCATGTAAAGTGGTGCAAGAAAAAGAGTTATTTGGGAGAAAGATGACTGGAGTAATGTCCTAGTTAGTGACAAATCCATGTTTTCCTTGTCTTTTGTTGACCAAGGGACACTGTGTGGAGACAGACACAAAGCATACAGCAGGAATTGCCTCAAGAGTTCAGTGAAATTTGCAGCTTCAGTAATGGTATGGAGATGCATGTCATCAGATGGAGTAGGGAAGTTACAAGTCCTAAATGGTGCGGTAAATGCTGCAGTGTATCAAGAAATACTTGTCAATTTCATGATCCCATTGTCTGAAGACCTGTGCTGTGATTCCTTTCTGTTCCACCAGGATGGTGCATCTGGTCATACTGCTATATCCACAAAAGAATTGCTTCAATGACAAAATATCTGTGGGTTACCATGGACAAGTAATTCACAGACATTAATCCAATTGAAAATTTATGGAAATTGACGAAGGCTAGACTTCAGCAAGGACCCCCCCCCCCAAATAAACAGGAGTTTATTTCGGCAATCAAACACATTTGGTCTAATATCAGTCGTGAAGAATGTGCAAGTTGGTCAACAGCGTGCCAAACAGGTATGGGTGATGCTATTAACTATTAATTTGATGAATCATTTTCAATTAAAGTGATTTGTGTCTTTTTGTGTCATTATTCTATTGTTTTGACATCTTCAATTTTGTTTTATGTAAATTTTACTTTATGAATAAATTATTGTTCCTTAAGAAATCGACTGGAGGAATAAGTACATCATCCAGGGAAAGAAATCTAAATGTACAATTACAAAAGTTCATGGATTACTCTTCACAAAAATTTAACTTCAGAACTTAAAATACTGCTATTCTAATTTTCTGGCAAGGAGCTGTATACCCATTTGGAACAAACATGTATACATACTAGTAGGAAAAGTTTTCTTGCTTATCTGTTTTGCCTTACAACAGAATGTTACACTTTGACCTTATAAGTGACAACATCATTTGTAGCTTTGAGTCTTATCTAAGATTGCTTTCTCACTTAAATAATATGGCTCAGCAATAGCAAGCATGAAGATGTTACCTTGAAAAGTAAGTCCTAATCAGAATTTAGAAATGAGTGTGTTATATTAGAAGAACTTGATCATGCAGATATACAACCCAGGCAGAAAAACGTTTGGACAATGAAATTTTTAACCTAGAGCATGAACCAAATAATTATTTTTTACAGGTCAAAAATATTCCATATTATTATAAGTATACTACACAAACAATTGGACAAGTTCAAAAATTGAGAGAATATGTGAGATCGAAAAAACATTACTGAAAGATAATACTTCTGACCTGCTCCTACCAAACAGAAAAAGGTTCGGACACGCCAATTACTTCTTTGAAAAGGCTAATGAAGTCGCTTGCTAATGCTCGTTTGCAAGCTTGACACATGGGAAAGCCATAAGCAAAGAAATAAGAGAACTTATTATTAAATTTTATTTGGATAGCAATTATATCCATGATATTAACAAGACAGCCCAACTCAGTAAATCTAGCATTGATGATACTCTTAAAAATATAAGATATGTGTAAATGTTGATATTGAAAAATCAACAGGAAGACCAACTGTAACATAACAAGCGACAAGAGAGCACTTCAGATGATCGTCTAAAAAATCAACGAGCATCCATCACTGAAATGGTTATGGAATGAATTGAAATGACTTGGAAAAATATAAAAAAGAACCTGCCATGTCTATCTTCATAAACTAAGCTACAAATTCTACGAAGTAAGCGTTCTAATACACAATACAAGCAACAATGTGCTCCATGTAATTGTAGTCTATGTACACTGTTGTCCTTATTTTCAAAAGAAAAGCCCATTTCAACAACTTGCCAAGAGAAAATAGGCTGAAATGGACCCGAGACCCGAATTATTTTCAGTTTATGTTTGTGTACGGGATTACTGTAATCATGTAATTTGGAAGAAGGAAGCGTTGTTTGAAGTGTACAGTCAAGTTTCCAAAGGGACTGCGACCATCATTAATTACTCCTTAAATTCATTCACGAAATGTCATTACGAGTTGTTTGAAGTACTGCATGAAATATCTTAGTGTTAAAAGTACCGTACAGCATAATGGTGCTGTATGGGGGTGTATGTCTGCCAAGGGAGTTGATAATTATGATTCATCAACAGAACCGTGAAAATACTTTGCTACCTGAAAAAATTTAATTCTTTTCATTGAAGCAAATGGTGAAGGTATTTTTCAGCAAGATGGGGGCTAATTGTTATATGGCAAGAACAAAAACTTGGTTTGCTCAATAAAGCATCCTGATCCTTCCATGGCCCTCAAGTAGCCCTGGCCTATTTCCGATCGAGAATCTATGGAGGGAAATGAAGACTGCTCCTTGGAAACATTCATAACGGTTCACGATAAAATATCCAAGAACCTGGGTTGTTATCACACCAGAAGAATGTCAAGAACCAATGAACACAATGAATGTTCGCATGAAAGCAGTTATTACATTTAAAGGTGATGTTACCAAGCATTAAATAATACTATCCGAACTATATTCAGGCAGGAAGAACACTGTCTACTGCTTGAATTATATTTAGTACATCATAGTACCTCCTTTACATTTGGATTTACTGTTTTAACTTTTGTATAATAATGCATATATCCAAGTGTTAATTATTAGAAACTAACAATAGAATTTTTATGTTATTTAATGTAATAAATGGGTTAAACTGAAAGCCCTACGTTAAAAAAAAAAAGCACTGTCTGAACCTTTTTCTGTTTGAGTTATAGGGATCTAACTGGAAATTGCTGAGTAATGGTCAGCTAATGTTGCAACATTTGGAATACCAGTGGGCTATTTTAAACCTTACCGAAATCTTAAAACCTACACCGTATAACACATATTTAACCTATAAACTGTGTGATGGTCCCTAAAATAGTAATTTTTAATCCCTGGGGTTGTTAATCACTACAATACTTTCAACAAAGAATGGTTTATTCATACATTTGTCATATGAGAGTATAGTGTAGGCCTACAAAAAACATTGAAGGTTAATTGTGTGAAATGCCATGAATGCTACAAGATTGCAACATTTTTAGCTACTTCAACTAGGTTAAATAGATTAATTTTGTCATTGTTAGATCTTTAAGCAATTTTTTTTCTCTAACCACAAATAAACCTTGTGTTGGTTTTACACACTCACTATATTGCTTAGTAGAAGGGTAATGCTTGTATCATAGGATTAGTGGTTAGATATTAACCCTGCAGTGGTCACGTGCAGACTCACACTCCGTATACCATAATTTCTTTTAATTACTTATGCAATCTCAACAAAGGTTTAACAGAACATGGGTTGCTTAACAGGCCAGCCATCTTGGGTATCAAACACACTAGTAGCTATGGCAAGGTCAGTGTATTATACAAATCTTCCAAACGAAGAGAAAAAGTAAATAGGGAATTTGGTAACTCGGATCTGAGGTGCATCTGGTTCAGTAGCCTATTGTCGTTAACACAGTTTCAATGGGCTCGGGACAGTGACAATTTTATTACTGATCACCATGTTTATTTTCAAGCAAGCCACATTTGGTTGCTCAATGGATGATCTAATCATCTATTCTGCAGGTCTTAAGGTCAGTCGGTTTTTGCATTCGGCACTTCGACTCAGATCAGCTCAGATGCAAGTCAGAAAATCGTCATAGGTCACATGACCTAATCAGATCTGAGTTGCCAAAAACGCCAAATACAGGGAGAGTCAAAAAAGCCGGCGTGAGGGGAAAAAAAAAAACAAACAAATAAAACTAAATCCCAGGACAATATAATAAACTTATTGTTGAATATACCTATTGTTGCAAAACCTATTGTCCTGGGACTAATTTTTTCCCCCTTACAGCAGTTTTTTTTGACACCCTGTATAAGACAACAAAAAAAGAAAACAAAACAAAAGAAATGACCGTGTTACTTCACTTGGAGAACCGACCTCGATTACATAACCCGATTTTAATGAAAGATTAAGATAAAACTGAAAATTATTCTGTACAGATTTCTTCAGTGAGTAGCGACTTCTTTGTTATCCAGTATGGTGACATTGACATCACGAAGTGTAATGCAAAAATCCTATAGCTATTATATCAGGTCTCTGCAGGATGTACAAGTTTATTTTGGTACATACAGGCAATTAATTTAACAAACATTACATTTTATTATCGAATGTGGAGGTCAGTCCACAACGACCCGTGCTATAATAAAAACGAATAGTTTAAATGACAATAATATTTGAGATTTTATTTTTATAACAGTGAATTTGTAAACTATGCCTCAATGATTTTATAACTATACCGTACTGAGCTGATGAATATGTTCGTCCAGTTTATTTGCTTTGCAATGCCATACAAAACGAGACGAACTTATACATCAACCGAATGATATAGGATGTGGTTTTTTATAGGAGTACCTGAAATAAAAAATGGTTTTCTAAATTCTCAATATATATTTTTAAAATGCTTCTTTCTTATTTTAGGACCAAATACATGATTCGAAATATTTTCTCATTATAGCTAAATTCGTTCTACAACCTTTTTAGAGTCGACATGTACGAAATAAAAGTATATGTCAGTTGAATTAACAAACGCAGTAAGTTGGTAAATGAAATCGATTTAGAAACAAACTTTGAAATTAAATTTTATTTTGTAATAATGGTTTATTAATGGGAAGAGTAGACGACAGAGATTTACAATAATATTATGACAATTAAAACAAACCAATTATTTAGCCTGAGTACGATATTTTGATCCCCACAAAAAAAAGTTTTCCAGATTTAACAAGTGTTTTGTTAAAGCCTCCTACAGTTAATGTAATGTAGACGATCACAGGATTAGTCATTGCATTTACAGCTTGGGCAGCTCCTTTTTCTTCTTATAGTGACGCGCCTTCATGCTTCGAGGCAACGTTTTCTTGAGAAACGTTTACGGATTGGGTAAGCGGCGAAGACGCCAATTTGAGTTTCTGTTAAGACGACGCATCCTATTGGTCAGCGTGCATCGCCAATCCTATATTTTGTTGTTAACGGTAGCACACAGGAACATTTTGTCGGCGCTACCTTCAAATCAATGGTACAAAAATTTTGGCATCGGTAGGCTTAGTAAAATTTGTGTACTAGATACAGGCCTCTTGTACCGAACGCTTTCGTAAAGGTAAGGAGAAACCAATTTCAAAACATTAGTTTTGATTAATTATGTATTTCCAAGTATTGAGAAAAATTTAAATTTAGGCTTATAATATAAGCCTAATGTTTTTACGATCATTTTTACGGCTTTTGTTTATTTATTAATGCGTTACATCTTAATTTAAAGATCACTCCTTTGTATAGTGATATGGTGTAATGAGAGAAGGGAAATTCAACGCTTAATGCATTTTTTTTTGGCGTGATGATGCGTTAAGTCATCGATTTCTCATTTATATTTAAATTCATTCATTTTAAATAAAACTATTTTTTAATGTTTATTTCGTGGTATTAACGATAACCCTATGCAGTTATTTACAACGAATGCATCATGTATTTTATGCGGGGGGCTAAACACGATGCTGCCTAAGATAGGCGTTAAATTTATGCTAGCTTTTCCCTTCAGATGATTTAACGAAGAAATTGTTTAAAATTTAACTGTTAGGGAGAAGAAAGAGAAAAAGGGGGGGGGGGGGGAGAACATAGCGTAGAACAAATGTTCTTTTGCTCTTGAATGGAGATCTTTTATATCGCAGCCTCGATTGTTTAGTGCAAATCCGTGCGATAAATTGACAAAGATAGTCTCGGTAGCATTGGATGTCGCTGCCATCAGCCGCGAGAGGTAGATAGATACGGTGGGTGGGCGGGTGAGAGAGTGGATGGGGAAAGCAACTACGCCAGTGAAATGTTTCAGATTGGCTTTCGTTAAAGAGATGAGGGTTGATCGGTAATAGTTTATTAACGTAGCTGTGGGGTTTCAGAATTGAACGGTGTAATTTATTCTTTGATTTTTCACTTGGGCAGTGAATTGGTTATTTTTACTGATTGCATCCACCCATTGCATTATTTCTCTACGTCATTGGACCCACCCTAAGAAGGTTGAATGGATCGCTCCAAATTGGGGCTTGTTTGTCTTATTTTTAGCCGGAGGTAACATCTCACTTTGGCCATTCGCCAATGCCAGCGTTTTGAAAATTGGAATACGTGAGTTCATTACTTGCCTTATACGTTTATAAAGTAGATTAGTTGGTGGTTTGTTAGGTTATATAGTAATGAGGAAAGCTGCTTCTCACAGTTGTGAAATTCCGAGAGTTTTGCAGCTGAGTAGGGTTCGTCCATTTGAGATAAGCTGCACGTCTTCTACTATTCCGAATGATTACAGGCTCGATTTTATTACGCTTCTCAGCTTGATTTGTCATGATTTTAGGCTGAAGAATGCATTACACCACAGTACTTTTTGAGTCCAACGCCTTCCATTCCAGGACGATTTGATTTAGGATTTGGCATTGCCCATTGCCTTCAAGGAGAAAATTTTTGATTCGTCTGACAAAAGAGTGTTATTGCTAAGAAAGTGTGCATTTTCATATCCATTTTCCTTGCAGTAATACAGACAGCATCAGTGAAAACGTGTACATTTATTTTTTATTTATATATATATTTTTTTTTCGTCGCCCGCTAGCGTTCGTCTTTGTAGAGGATAAGATGGGGGGAGAAAAAAAAAAAACCCGCCCTAAAATCTTGTATGTTGCAGTCATCTTACCGGGCAGCATTAGATTTATATTGTCAAATTTCTAATACTGTCAGGTAAAGATGTCAGCAGCATTCGCTGTCACAACTTGCCGGATCTTCACTCGATTACTCGTTGATGTATGAGCGCTGCCTCCAAGAAATTTGAGTAAAATGTTTCTCAGATAATTTTTTTAAATTATTAACATGCAGTATAACGTTAAAAAAAAAAAAAAATATGGAGTGAGGGGGAGGGGAAATCGTCTCGATTTCAGGAAGCAAGGTGAGGCATTTTTAAAATTTTGATTAATAATCTGTTAAAAATTAGAAAATCTTGTTGCTTAGAATAATTATCTGAATTTTTTTCTTTTTCTTTTTTTTTTCTCTCTGTCTCTCCTCTGAGATCGATAATTTTAACTTCAGTGTTAAGAAAAGTTATCTTCTATTTAAAAATCTATATATTTTGGAAATTTTTCTTATTTTGTTTTCATTCGATTTTTATTATGCGTGTTAAAATTGCCTTACAAAGCCATTGATTGTATGTAATCCACATGTGAATGTTTATATCAACTGTTATGACTTGAAAGTGTCAGATTGTGTTAATGTTATCAAGGCAAGAAATTTTAAGACTGAAAAAAATAGAGACTGGGAAAAATGTTCTTTTTCTTTCATAGAAACTCTACTAAGTAAGTTTTCGGAAACATGTTGTGGAATACTTAACTGGATGGGTTGACCCAGAATAATTTCTACTTCTGGCTTTAAGGACAAATGAAACATGAAGGTCAACTTAACCCTGAAGGATTTGCCTGTGAAGGGTCATCCATAGAAAGACTAGCTGTCATTGAATTTATAAATTGATAATTTTTGATGAAATTGACAGTAATTATACACATTTATAGGTGTTTAAAATATTCACATTCTCTGCTGTCTAAGTAAAACTTCATGCACTGTTTATTGTTTAATCTCAATTTTTTTTTTTTTTTTTTTTCAGTTGAATCTTTAAGGTGTGGCTGATGTTGAGATTTTATGCTAATTTTTATTATGACTAACAAGTCTGTGTAATAAAGAAAATATAGCCATTTATGATAGATGTCATCAGTATATTTAAAGGAAACAAATGTTGAACAGAAATTACTGATTGTATTTGAAATGCATTAATAGATGTTAACTTTTTAAATATTTTCTGCTAGTCAGATAAATTAAAAAACTTGTAATGAATAAACTGGCTTTAATGAGTTTTCAGGAGGAAGTTATTAAATTTATAATCATCTTGAATCTGCTTTGTGAAATTGGTTCTGATTGAATACTTGAATCATTTGATAGTGAATTTTGTTTAATTTTAATCTTGTGAGTATTCTAAAATATATATATTTACATATTTTAAGTATCATTTGTTACATGTTTTCTTTTTATGTTTAAAAATTACAGGAATGTCTTACAAAAAAATTTCATTTTCAAAGAAAATTTTACTTGATGAGGATGCAGGAGAGAAGCACAGCCATATTGTATTAAAGCACTAGAAAGTATAGCACTGTGTGATCACTCAAGTTCATAGTCCTTCATGGCACTAGTTTCGGTTGGGAGGTCGTCGCTCGCTGAAAGATGCTACTAAGACTGCACCAGACTAAACAAGCTGCACTAGGGCCATAATATCAGCAGGAATGTTTGTTTCAATGACAAAAAAGCACATAGACATCAGAATTATATGAAGTCTTATTTTTGGCTTATGCTATATATGTCTGGAAAATGATCATGAGCACGCAAAAAGTATTTTTTATTGACACCTTTTTGAAAGCTTCCACGACATTTTTGCCACTTTTCCATGTTTTATCTCTTCTGATTTCTTTAGCATTATATGAAATGCCAACTTTGAGACTTGTGTTCAGTATGTTTACACTGGTATACTGGTTGGGTCACAATAGTAATTACCAGGTCCAGACTAATGTCTAGACATTGATAAAACTATAGCCTCACCGTGTATTAGTTTTGAACGCAATTTTTCAGCAATAATGTCCTTCATTTGTCAAAGCATTTGATAACACTCTTTTGGATGGGGGTGTTAAATGTTGACTATTTTGACAAGAGCCATAATCTTTCATTATCACCAATAAAGAAGACTAGCTTCACAATTTAAGTGACTGCTAGGCAACGGCTACTTCAGATAAGCTAGATGCATTCCTTTACAGTGATATTACCCATATCAGGAAGTTGATTTTCCTTTCTACTGAAGCTTGACAAAAGTTGTTAAATAAAGGCTTGCTTTTATACTCCATATTGCTGCGCTTTTAAGTTTTACCAGTGTATAAATGGACTGAAGCATATGCAAAATGAGAAAGTCTGTTGTGGAAGGATGATCATTTGAACTGCTGTGTTCCAGAGGATCCAGATTAACCTTAGCTGTTGGAACAAAATTTTGACTACGTTAAGTATTCTGGCAATTCTAGAGTGCTTTTTAAACTTGTGTGCAAGGTTTCTAATGTCTTTCAGTGAATGTATCCATCTCTGATTTCAATGTAACTAACAAAAAAGTTGGATAATGCCTTGAGATCCTGAACCTTTATATAAAGTAGTCCTTTCTGTATTTCAGTTTAAGGCATCTTTAATATCTTTTGTAAAAATTCGTGTTCACTATCGTGAATCCATCATAGTTTAAATTTGTGTGGAATTTTATTGCTTGAAACATTATTATTGAGAAAGTGGAATGTTAGTCTCCAAGTTAATTTACTGAAATGAAGTTTGGTTTATAAGACCACCAGGGAGGTCTTTAGTCCAGAAAATTCAAGAGAAGTGTCTGTTAAAAATGAGATGATAGAAGTCATAATCTGTGATTTCACCCTTTTGAATCTTATGAAAAATTTCTTACACATTTAACTACACTACAACTCGGAAATGTAGCATTAAATAAGTATTTAGGGAAAATGAAAATAGGATTGTGTATATGCCTCATTGAGAAACGAGACAACTGTAGTTTTGTGAAACTATGAAGGATACACATTAAGGAAGACAACTTTATGAACATCACCAGATAATAGAATGAGATTTGTACAGGGGAAAAAATACTTGGATACAAAAGTGAGGACCATATAGCATGAAAACACAGCTGTTTGACTAACATTTAAAACTGAATTAAGTTTGTGAAAGCAGTAACGAAATAGATTTGAAATGCACTTAAATATGCATTCAAGGCATTTAAATTATTCTGATAGATTTTTATTTTTCTTTCATTGTTTATCTATTCTATCCAGTTAGATCACCTTTCTACTTAAAACTTAACATTTTTACAGAGAGCACTTGAATTGAAAGCATTGAATAAGATAGCCTATGGATCCAAAGAGCTAACTGTTGCTATGCTCATTTAGATTGCAGTGCCAGTAATTTGCAGATTTAGTTCTGAACTGACAGAATTAAGTATAGGACTACCTTCTGGTTTGGTTTGGTTTATTAGAAATTTTGGCGTCTACTACTAAGGTCATTTTGCGCCTTTTACACAAGATATATCTGTACACAGCCTGGGACAAACACAAACATCCATGCCTACGGCTGGATTTGAACCCACGACCAGGTGGACTTGAGAACTAGAAAGCCCACGCTCTAGCCCGCTCGGCCACCTGACTGGCGACTACCTTCTGAGTGATCACTTAGTTCTATACATTATCAGGGTGTCCAGCGATCCGGGAAAACCGGGAAGTACGGGAATT
>JAHWFO010006205.1:106924-118422 GCA_023313115.1 Rhysida immarginata
TCTTTTTTTCAATGGCTTCAGAATTAGAACCTTTTTTAAGGAGGTTTCAAACGGATGCACCTCTTGCTCCATGCCTTTACCAAGAGCTATCTGTAATGTTAAAAAACAATATGGAACGTGTTATAAAAAAAGAGGTCATTGCCAAAAGTACAAATCTGTGTAAAGTAGATACAACTAAAAAAGAAAATCAAGTGAATGTAAGGGAAGTGAATATTGGTTTTGCAACCAGAAAAGCGATTGGCCGTGCCTTAAAACAAAAGAGTGTAAAAGAAATGGATGTGTTAATTTTTCAAGAAAATTGCAGAAAATATTTCTTGAAATTTATTAATAAAATTATTGAAAGCTCGCCTCTATGTTATCCATTGACAAAAGGCCTTCAGTGCTTGAACCCAGTAGGACTTGGAAAAGATGAAAGCTATAGCAATCTTTCGTCAACTCTTCAAATTCTAGTCGATAGCAATCAAATGCCTGGATGGAAAGCAGATTCAGTTGAACGGGAATTTAAAGAATTATGTTCGAGTAGTGTTTGTCAGAACGACGTGAAACTCTATTCCCAAGACAAAAGAATTGATCACTTCTGGGTTAGACTTCTCGCTGATAAACCCAATTTAAGCAACTTGAAGGAGTTTGTTCAGATGGTTTTAATTATTTCTCATGGAAATTCTAGTGTAGAAAGAGGGTTTTCTGTCAACAAAGAATGTATGATGGAAAACCAAAAGGAGAGATCTTTGATATCTCAGCGAGTTATCTATGATCATGTGAAATCTATTGGAGGGATTGAAAGAGTGATCATTGATAAGCCTATGTTAAATTCAGCCAGAATTGCTCACTCTTTATACAAAGAAGCTCTTGATGAAGAGAGGCGAAAGGATTTTGAAAAGAAAAAGGAATTTGAAAGGAAGAAATGTGCTGAAGCAATGGCAAGGCAGTTAGAAGAAAAGAAACGCAAGCTCATGGAGGAAACTGATAGAGAAGTTGCAGCTATCGATGAAGAGGTGAAAAAACTTCGGCATAAATGAAGGTTGTAATTAAATTTATTTGTAACTTTCTTTTAAATATAAAAACACATTAAAAATCATTGTTGCATTTAGAAATGTTTTCTTTCTTTTTTTTAAATTCATTTTTGCCATATTCTCATATTAGAATAATTAACTGGTTCCATCATTCTTTGTTATTCTGAATGTACGGGAAATTTTATGCATTGTACGGGAAATATACGGGAAATGTACGGGAATTTTTTTCTTGTAATTCGCTGGACACCCTGATTATAGTACTAGCAGTAAATATAAAATGCATTGAAATTTTCATTGTACTGCATTTTTAAGGTTAGATTGCAGCAAGCAATATTGGCATTAATTTAGTGAGTATTTGTATAATAATTTAACAACTGACAAAAATACTAGTTTTCAGCACAAATAAAATGTTAGAGAACATTGTAATAAAAAAATTGCATATTGTACTATATGAATTAAACCAACTATGTAAAAAAATATATATTTGTTCTTTTGAAAAGCTTATCACCTTAGATAAGGTTATCTTTTTCATTCTTGGCAAAACCCTGAAGAATTTCAAAAATAGCTGACCAAATTTAATTCATTTTTTTCATGTACATTCTCTTAAATAGAAATGTTTAAATTTTAAAAATTTTGTGTAGGATTTTGCCAAAGATTTTTGTAAAAGTTTCACATGTGTATTTAATATTTATAGAAACTATGTAAAGTTTCCTTTTAGAAGTATTTGGGAAGCTTTAACCCTTTTGCTGCGTAAAACTGTTATATCCACCCAAAATTTTATTACTTTTACCTGCGGAAATCTGATTCATCCCACAGGCTTTAAAAAAAACTGTTACGATGCAGAAAGTGGATAATTTCATCTTGTCAGGAATAAAAATGAAATTTAATTATGCAGTGAAAGGGTTAATGAACTTGATGGAAGTCCCCATAAAATCAAAAAATAATTTTAAAAATCAAATTAGTTTAAGAAGCTTACACTTAAAGCATTTTAAAAATCCCATTGAAGTATGAAAATCTGAGTTGTTTCTAAAACTGTGGTGGCATTGTATTTGACTTTTCAACTTGATTTCCTTGAGCTATGAGCTTTATTTTTCTAATATGTATTTGAAAGAACATCTATAGAGAGCTTGGTACTGTATTGCATAAAAATGTTTACCCTTGATATCAAATATAGGTTTAAAACTGAGGTGGATTGTAAATACGGACTATGTCAAAAGCATACCCTTCATTTTAAGCAAATTAAATGTAAGATTTAAAAATGAGGGTAATAAAATTGCTCAATTTTAGTTTAAAATAATGTGATTTCAACTAAGATAATAGTATTATTTTTAAAAGATTTGAATTTTTAACCCATGCTATTTCAGTGTATAATGAAGCTTTGCCTTTTATTTTTATTTCTAATTTTCCTTACTTACAATAAGCAAATTTGTTTTATATTATTCAGAGGTACAATAAGCAGGCTGAAAAATGCAAATCTTAATATGTATAAGAATGTCAAGGTGGTGAAGATGAGCAATATAGCTGCTGGAATTAGTATAGGCCAGTAGTTCATTTTGACTGAACTTGTTATAAAAATTGTGTTCTATGCAGTTATCACCTAATTTGTCATAGCGACAGATTTTTGGCAGTTAAATATAGGCATTTTTCATTTTTCCATGCTGCAGTTTTTTTTTCATGTTACATATAATAAAGGATCATGTTTTGCAATAAGTGTCATTAAGGTGTGCTTCAGTTGCATCATACAGTAATTGAAGATTGTGTAGAATTTGAAATTTATCTTAATCCTCCATGGGCACTAGATTTAAATGAAGGAAGGGGTAGTTTGTGGTACACTTTCTTAGTATGCCAGATAGCACAAACATGCATGAATAGGCTTATGGAGATGGGAGATCCAAAGGTTTGTTTGATAGTTTCTTCACTTATATTTATAAAAAAGTATTTACATTGTGTGTTGTCTTGATTTACACAAATGCTCCATAAAAATATACAAAACAATAAATGCACCATGTTCACGATAGTTTACTGGTAGAATGTGATTTTCTTAAGACTTTACTATGAGAAGTGACTGTCATTATCAGAACTCGTATTAATAGTAATAATTGCCATACTTATCAATGGGTTTTCAATTGATCATGTTAAATGAATTGACAAGTAAATTTGAATGTGTGTGCTGTGTGGGAGAATTTGGATCTGAAAATTGTTTTAAGAAATTAAATGATAAATCTTACATATAGTTCCTGACTTACATAAGTAGTTCTTTCCTAAAACCTGTACATAATTCGAATTTTATGCAGATAGGATGTTGCCTAAGGGGGCATTTTGCAAACTTTTCCTATGGTTGAATTCTTCACAGTTCTTGAAATTTTAACTGAAGACCTTTGAGTTATTTTTTAGGGTTATATAGATATTAATGAAACTAATAAATTGTTTTAGAAATAACGTTTACCGACTTTCGGCGTAACATTGTTTGGGATAACCCAGACTTAAGGTAACCTAATCTCTCAAAGTATAGCAAAATGTACCTAAAGCAGCATATTTTTAGTAAGTAAAGTGTTGTCCAAACAGCTTTTTCTTCCCCACCTGACAGGAGAGAGCTGCACAAATTTGTATGTTTATCCTGAAGTAAGTCTGGAACTGTCTACTTGCTGGAAAAAAAGGCTGGCTGGAAATAAAGTATTTGCAAAGTAGAATGATTAATAAAAAATAGGTTAAAAAATGAGAAAGCAAAATTAAGTTTGTTCTCCCAATATACTTCACTTGACTACATTAGTAAGAGAGCTAATAAATTTTAAACTATAGTTGAACTCTGTTATGAATTTCATGGGGACCAAAATTTGAATGGATCATCCAGAAATGAAGTTGTAGAATCAAGCCTGAGATTAGCTTGGTAAAAGTTATTTTGATTATTTCAAAAATTACTTTGCCTCTCTCTCTCTCTCTCTCTCTCTCTCTCTCTCTCTCTCTCTCTGTAATAGCACTATGAGAACCGCATGTGTTTAAATACAGTAGAAAACTTCATTTTTATATTAAATACAAATCAAATTATTAATCTTTTAGCAGAACAAATGAGGTTTGAAATTCAAAGAATGCCACAAATTAAAAATCAGAATTCGATTAAAAATTTTAATAAACAAACTGTTTCACGATAAACGTCTCAAATAATTTAACTTCATTGAAATAAATTTCTTAATTTTTGCTTCGTAATATCTGGGATTTGATAAAATCAAAGTATTGTAAAGTTGCAGAATTTATACAGAAATAGCACTCACGGGGAATTCGTAATAATTGGCTTGGACTGTAGAGGGCCGAACAAAGATTGTTCAAATGGTAAGTAACTGTGGTAATAACCAAATGAGAGCTGTAAATACACCGATCAAATTGACTGCAAAGTGAATGTTTAAGAAAATCTGTAATATTTTCAACTTATCGATCAATAATTAAAGCAGCTATAAAATTAAACAAATACCATATTTACCTGAATCTTTTTTTTTTTTTTTTTAAACTCTATATATACACACCAAAATTTGATTAGAAGAAAGTAATCTGTTTAAATTCACATGTAGCGAGGGGAAAACAAATTACACTAACCTAGGACTGGTTTAGAAGATGAAACTATAGATGCACATGGAATCATTAATAATGAATGTTGGCAAAAAAGAATTTGCAGATCGAAATTGGTAGGAAATGTTGATGCATTAAGCTGACATCTGCTGATGTAGTGTGTATACATGAAATTTAACTGTCTAATTAACAGGATTTAAATAACTACTACAATTTATAGTCTAGTAATTCAGTAAATAAATTATTTTGAAATGTATGCAGTTTATATCACGTGATTACTACCCAGTGGCATAGCCATGTCTTCATTGAACAGAAAAATATTGGATAATCTTAACTACACTGCAAAACAATAGGTCTGTTTAAATTTGAGAATTTTGTTGTAAAAATGTTAAAAAAATGAGGGAGGGAGAGTGGTCAGCTTAAATTCAACTAACGTTTGGATAAATACAAAATTCACTTTTCTGTTAATTTGGTTAGGCTAGAAATAATTTTGGAAGCAGCAATTAGTTATAAATTGTATAATGTATATCTCCTACAGAGAAAAATCCTTGGAAAAGTGAATTTTAAATTGAAAGCTTTATTGATATTGCACTTGTTTTTGAAGTTTTCTTGAATTTGATAATGCTTTGAAAACTGAAATTTAGATATTACTATGAAGTCCACAACTTTTGCTTTAAATTAATAATGAATTTGACCAAATAATGTATTGGCAAAGTTTATCCTAGCCAAAAAATAAAACTATTGTTCCATTTTGCTTCTAATATACTGCATGTTTTTGTCATAAATTTCTTACTACAGGGGTTGAACCAAATATGAACATTGGAATTAGGCCATTTATTTTTCGTTAATAAGGTATTGGGTTGTTTATCTTTTAATATGGCTTTTATCTTCTAGTTTTTGAATAGTCTCTAGTAGAATGTTCTTCAATTGGAATGTTTGTCAGATGCTTAGAGATATTGGAAGATTCCACTTTCAAAAATTGCCCACGATAGCTTGACGACATTAAAGTAAGGGGTTTTCTTTTTGAACTTTTGCTAGCCAGAGAAGTGTTTTCAATTCTGACTACCTTGGCAGGTATATTAGGTGCATTATCATTGGTATCATTGTTGCTTTGTAGACTATAGGATGATCACTCTAGAGCAGTGGTTCTCAACCTTTTTGATTCATGGAGCCCTTTTTTAGAATCACTTTGTGGCAGAACCCCTTAGGGCTCTGTGGAGCACAGGTTGAGAGCACTGCTCTAGAGAAGTGGTTCTCAGCCAGTAGCAGTTGCCAATTTAGCAAGGGCGTGTTCAATTTTAAAGCAAGTTTTCATTGCTTTGTGCATTGTTTAATTTTTATTAATAATGTCCAACAAAGCACATGAAAAAAATGCTAAATTGGCAACACTGGGCAATGGTACTTGGAAAGGGTTGTTGGCAATGTTTCTTTTTATTTTTTTTTTGAGTGGTACATAGTCGTTTAAAAAAATTTTTTTAGTGTACCGGGTTGTGAAAAAGTCGAGAACCGTATCCAAGGATTAGATGACAGTAACATGATCCTTGGAGAGCAGGTATGTTTCAAGATATGGTCAGTGTCATATATCTATATGGAGAAACAGATAATTTGTTGTGCAGGTTTCATAAATTATTCATTGGACTATATCGCTTTTTTCCAATCATCAGCTTTCCAGATTTTTTAATTGAAGATATTGTGCAGTTTTGCAATTGACTCTGGCTTTGAGTAGTTCTTTGCTGTTTTTGTGGAATTTTCCAGATGGAAATGTATTGTTACTGTTGTCAGTAATTCTGTGGTCGGACTTTTTACTAGTACTTGGTGGTCTACCATTCGGTTTTGAGTTTTGGCATTATTTCTTCTACTGATAGAATATCGCCTAGCAATAGTTATAACCATGGAGACTGTTGCCCTTACATCACCAAACGGTTAGGCTGTTATGGTAACAAAATGCTCTGGCTAAACTGGTACCAACGACTTGGCCTCTTGGTAGTTTGACAAGACATCTGTTTTGTTTGTAGCATTGATTATTTTTGTCCACACAGGCATACAACCTCCAATAACATATGTGATCAGCAATTTATTTTTGAATTGCAGCTTTGTTTTCCCAACACTAATCTTAATTCCCTGTAACAGTGGTGTTCACATTATACTCACTCCCCTCCCTGATAATTATTTAATACAGTACTCTATAATCTGGTGTTTTTAGGGTAGGTTCTAGAAATTTTATTTTGTTTTATTATTTTCCTGCCAACCTTCCAGCAACCCTGATCTGATATTTGTTGGATTATTGATAGTGCACTGTACATTTTAACCCCCCCCCCCGCCGGGGTTGTTTTAATAATGCCCATTTCTAATTTTTTTTTCCAAATTTTTTTTACTTTGGTTTATCATTACCATGTTAATAAATATTTTTCCAGTAATTTTATTGTATTTCAGTTGATTTTACCAGTAGTGTTTAAAATGGACAGTGCTACATTAGCTGCTGCTGATTTGGTAAAATTTTGGTTTCTTTTGGATTGCCCTTTACTTTTTAATATTATTAGACTTCACAAGTCGTTTGTTTTATTGAAGATTTTAATTTGGGGTCATCGATATCTATGTTGCTTCTAGTCAATATTGTGTGTAAGCATAATGACAGAGGACTATATTGGCAATTGAGGCAGAACAAACATTAAAATAGCATAAATGTTTGCTAAGCATAAAAGAAATAAAATATAATCAGGAATTAAAAGAAAGGAAAAACTCAAGCACAAGAATGAAAATTGCAACTGAAGTTCTCTCATAGTTTGAAATACTGAGCATCATTATTGCTAGATTGGTAGTAGTGCATGTAGCGATGAAAACTTGTGCCGTCCAATTCTGAGAAAGTGGATATTTAATTTTTACCTAGGGAAATGGATGTTAATGTGCCATCAGCAAAAGAATATATACAGTACTTAATGTTTTTTGTGAAATGTTTTTAAATTAATACAATTAGTAACATAAGTACTTAAACTTAATTTGGTTTGTGCTTAATATTTTATATCTTAGTTAATTTTATACAGTTTGATATAATTTTATCATTAAATCAACAGTTTTTCAGCAAGCAACATTAACATCTAAACCATCAAAGAAATGGTTTTCATGCAATTTCTGTTGGATACAACTAGTGCCTGATCAGAACTTTGATCAAGAGGTTTGCTACACCAGTGGAATGATTCTACAAAGACAGTCGACCAAATAGATCAAAATTTAAGGAAGCCATAGTAATTTTGGTTAATTTTCACAATCTCAAACAGCGAAAAAAAAAAGATAGGGAAAAGCATAAAACTAAGTCTTGGCTTCCCGTCTTTTTGGGAAACCAAGCATGACTATAACAGATTGGGGTATGTATCATTAATTTGCCACTGGAGAGGAATGTTGTAGACAGTGACCAATAAGAGTAGTAAAAGATAGTGAAAAATCGACCAACAATATTTGGAGAAGAGAAAAAACGCAAGAGCAACAATCAAATTTATTGCGACAAACGACGTTGCGATTTTTCTGGATAGTGAAAATTAACCGTAATTTTAATAAAAAAAATTTCTAGTATAGTCCAACGAAGAGTTTTTATTTGCTTTCACAAGAATTCTTGATTTCCTTCACTGCATTGGTGCCTGTCCTGCATACATTCTCTGTTCCCTGTTAAAGATTCTTTTGTCTGCATTGATGCCTATTTATGCCTAGATTAGTGTAAAAAATTGAGTACAAATAACCATTGACCACTAAATGTTAAGCAAAAAAAAAAAAAAAAATCGACATTTGTAGTCTAAAGTTTGATGTGAGGAGGATAATGTTATTGGAAGGTAACTAAACACTTTGTGATCCCTGTGGTGATGTTTTATTTTCCATGTCTTTAGAGTGAGCTGTAGCGGTCTCCTTTGCATTCAAGTGGTTGAGGATTTAGATACTCTTGTTTTAAAGAGATTTTGGTTGGGTTTCTCTGAGAAGTGCATAGGTTCAAACAAATTTTAGAATACTCACTGATGTATTTTTATTTATTTTTTTTTAAACCCAGGGCTATTTCTGGGTATGTTAAAATCTAGGTGGAACAAACCACAAACCAATTTGCCATGGAGATCCAAGATCGAATTCCTACACGTGTTGGCACTTCATATTATTTGTATTGTTTGAAGCCATACTGCATGCTGACAACTTCATACCCAATGTTTAATAAAAGAAAAAAACTTTTTTTTTTTGCACACAAATTTTTAATTTGCCAATTGCAAGCAGTCACCATTGTGTGCTTTGTCTTGTGAGAGTATAGCATGTTATCAGGGAAGAGGGAGAACTGGAAGCGAAGTGATGTTGGCTCTTTTGTTGAAATAAAGATGCACCTAGCGATCCTAACGTTCGGGACATAAAACGTTAGTCCCTTTAACCTTAAACCCAGAGATTGTTAAAGAAAGTCTCTGCTTTAACCTCTAACCCAGATATGAAGAGCATTTTACTTTCGATATGGAAGCTACTAACTGCCTGCCTGCAACTGCTGTCGGTACAAGCACGATGGAGATATAATACATCTCCATCGTGAGTGCAAATGAATTTGTGCTTTTTTTTATAATATTTATTGATGCCATTGGCATTTAGCAAGGTATTGTGAAACGAAACATGCAGAAATTCCAATTGGAAAGCAGGGATTTAAAGAAGTTAATTCAAAGAGGAAAGTGAAAATAGAATGGAGAGAACAGCCTCCTTCTTCCTTGGAACAACTACCAGTCACGTTCTGGAGGGAGTTGACATAACAGCTGATTAACTCGTGTCTCAGACGTTGCAGATCAGTGGCGCTGTTTTTATTAACACTTAAATAGCATTGAATCAGTTACGAACTTCGCTTCCCGTTCTCCCCCTTCCCTGATGTTAAAAGGCAGTATTTTTTTGCTGATTTCAGTTTTGAAGTACAGTATTATAAAGATCTGATATTTCATAAATGTATCATAAATTGTAGTTCAGTTAAGTAGTAAATGCATTTTAATTGTGCAGTAAAATCAACCGAGAAGCTAGGCCCTTCTTTTTCTCCATGCTTGAAAATATTCTATGATTAAACTCTTCCCAACTCTTAAAATGGGAGTACATACATGAATCACACTATCTCAAACTGCTCTGCATAAAAATGGAATGAAACAAATTTGATGTAATGGAAAGATCTCCTATTTCTTCAGTGCTTTTGAAACTCATTTTTCTTTGTTGTAAAACTTAGGAGTATAATGTTGCTGAAGGTGAAACCTGCAATTCCATTTAGGGAAGCCATTTCTCTACTATGCATGGTAAGGAGTTAAGAGTTTTAAAAACCAAAGTACTCCTGGAGGAAAAACCAAATATGATCAATTTATTTTTCAATATGAAGCTACGTTTTTTGAACGAAACTATAATATGAAAAATTATTTTAATGATCAAAAATTATATTTTATTCATCAAAAAAAGCTGTAAGATGGCAAAAATAAGTACACTTGAGAAATTTGTTGTTAACAAAGATTTTAATGGTTCAAGTATAGAAACTTTTTTAGTGCACAATATAATGTGTAAGATTTCAGTTTCTGGACCATTTTTGCAATGAATTGTTCATTCCTCAAAACTTGAACTATTTTAAAATCTTTACAGTATAAATTGCAAGATGACAGTTCTGCGTTGCTGCTAAGCAGTTGTCCAGAATCTAATAATACGGGTTTTTTAAGTAAGTACCGTTTTGATATTAAAAAAAAAAAGACTTTTTTTTATTTATTTTTTTATTTTATTATTATTATTATTATATAATCTGGACCTTAATCTACTTTTTAACATAATTTCAACCTATATTAAGACACTTATCATATGACTAGCTTCTGAATTCAATCCTCAGAAATCGGCCGCCTGATTTGCTAACCATTACAGTGTGACCCCGAGGCAAAACGTTCACAAGCAAAATACCCAAAACACAGTGCATATGATTTTTCGGGCTGAAATTGTTTGCATGAACTTCACTTTTTTGTGCGATGTTGAATGGCTTTACTCCAGGGACTGTTTTTTGATTCCTATGTAATGTAAACAATCTGTTTCGTCACCAGTGAAAATTCAGTTTAAAACCTTAGCCCCTTAACACTGGAGGAAAGTCAAAGCACTGGCTAAACGATTTGGTTTTGTGCAACTCCCTGCTGAAGTGGTTAGCAAATCAGCCGGCCATACAATACAATAAATGACTTAATATAAGTGGAAATTGTTTTTTTTTTTTGTTTTTTTTTTTTATCAAAATGGTACTGTATTTAATTTAAAAACGCACCTCGTAATATTAGTTTCTTTAAGTGTAAAATTTCCATTTTTTTTTCCACATAGATACAAAAAAATCCAAGCTTTCAATAGAAACATGGCTTTGTCTAGGGCATTTTAACTTCTTTATCATTAATCAGCCGATGTGCTCAAGAGCAGAGGAATAGGTACTTCACATTAATGAAAAGTCCATATTCGTAAGTGTAAAGGTCTCAAACATTTTCATAGTGACCTGGGTTCATGCTCAATTTCAGTTTGCTTTTTAACTGAGATAAAGTCCAGTTTCCAGATTCTGTTATTGTTCATGTGTTTTTTTTTTTGTTTTTTTTAAACTATATAATATTAGTAAAATCAAGAGTTTTATGAAAGAGAACAATGACAACGCTGGATAATGGCAGTGTTAAGACGTGCTTTAGACCGGATTGGCCCCTGGTGCGATCTGGTGGCAATTTTTCTGAACGCTCCCATTAGTGACGTAATTGTGGGCAGAATTTCAAAATGGAGAAACAGAACATGCTGTTCTGTTATTCGATTTGAAATACCGTATTTATTCTACTATAATGCAAAAAATTTTGGCATAAAAAAAGCATCTAAATTTGTGGGACCATATACAACAGTATAATATTAGCGATGCAACGGTTAAAGGCAGCTGAGGAGGGGGGGGGG
>JAHWFO010006205.1:118522-161132 GCA_023313115.1 Rhysida immarginata
TTCAGATGAAATTAACATGTACATCACAGAACTTTAATTATCCTGTATATACAATGTACAGTTCATTATATAGCAAGTTAATTCATTTTTTATTTGAATTTTCATTGTCAAAAAAAAATAAAAAAATACGAAAGTGACTTCTCAATATGAATGGCAACTTAAACATCGCTTCGATGTGACAATGTAGCCTTTTGTCCTAAAGAACTTCAGACGACAAAAAGCCCAGCCTTTCAGGGTTTAAGAGTCTTGGGATTCTATACCTGAGAATAAGGTGAAGAGGAGCTGGTATCAGTAACAAAATGGATGGTACTGAGGACCAACTTTTGTGTGATGATGAAGAAGATATAGTCAGTCCTGAAGAATGGGATACTGATGTTAGGTTGACTGATGAAGAGTGGAGGGACCTCTTTGCAGACATGGAAGATGATGAATCAGATTTTGAAGGCTTTTAATTGTAAAGTTACAGATTATGCATGTTTAAAATTGGAAAATTAAAAATTTTTTTTTTTCCCTGTATATTCTTGCATATTTTATTTCTCGTGAGAAGTCAAAAATGGGGACAGCATTATAAAAAAAGGATAAAATTTTTACTGTTTTTTGGGCTCTGAAAGTGGAATTGTATTATACAAGATGCGCATTATAGTAGAATAAATACGGTATGCTTAATTATCAGTGTGTTGCTCATGTATATAATTCGGATATCAAAAAAAAAGAAGTCGTGTATCCATAGATAAAATGTTACTTTTATCCATTCCCTCCACTTTCTGAACGTAGAAAAAAAAACTGTTTGGGTTTAGTGCGAAGAGAGACAGCCCACAGGAAGGAGAATAAATTTCTATTGCGCATGTCTGGTGCTTTAACATTGTAGGGAAGCTGCATATCTCAATACCTCCTATTGTGTTAGATGAAGCTGACTTTGCTTGGGGTTTTGCTTTCGTCATAGTTGCTCAAGAGCAAAGTCTCTTCCACTTCTAGGGTTTATAAGGATTGTGTGGACAAATTAAGTTTGGATACTTTTGCGAATTAAAAATCTTCTCTTCATGTAAAATTTTCCTTACATTTTTACTAGTCAGAAACATATGGACTAAAATGTCTTATGTATTTTTTTCTTTGAAGGGGGAGATTGTGTTAACAGTAAACTTGTAAATAAAGAATGTAATTAAATATCTTAATTTTGTAGTTTGTTTTTTTTAATTGTTTAGAGATTACATAGCTAAATTTGTTGATCAAAGTGTTTAATTATTTAGACAAACTTATTAATTACCATCCAAGTGATTTTAAAAATACCTCAATTATGAGTAACAGATATTCTTAATAATTCTGCAAAATATAAATTAAAAAAAATATATATATATATATATGGGAATATTTGAATCTTTAATTAAATCTTAAATATATATAAGCTGAAGAGCCAAAACATTGACCATCAACACATTGGTGAATGAACTCGTCTGGGTCTGTGGAGGGCACGTAATTAAGTCTGAATGGTATTTAACTGCTGTTGGAGAAGGTAAGGAAACAGTCTTGCACTTAATTTTGCGAGTGATGGGGAAAGGCTGTTCATATAAGCGAATTTGATAGAGGGCAGATTGTAATGGTCGTAAGACTCGGAATGAGTATCTCCGAAACTGCACGACTGGTAGGTTGTTCACGATCTGCCGTTGTTAGTATTTATGCAAAGTGGATAAATGACGATGAAACCAGCAGTAGACGCCGAGGTGTTGGACGCCCACGCGTCATCAAAGAAAAAGGACGTATGAGACCGTCCCGCTTGGTAAGGCAAGATCGGCGTCGGACAATGGCTCAGCTGACAGCCCAATACAATGCAGGTCCAAGTGCAAATGTTTCGGCACACAGTTCAACGGACATTGTTGGATATCGGACTGTGCAGCAGACGTCCCACTTGTGTGCCTCTGTTGATCAAGCGTCTTTGTCAACTACGCCTACAGTGGGCCCACGAACATCGAGACTGGACCATGGATAAGTAGGAGAGCGTTGCCGGGCCGGGATTAATCACGATTTCTTATTCATCACGTTGATGGTCGTGTCAGGATACGCTGACTTCCAGGCGAACAATTGCCCTCTCCTGTACAGCAGACCAAATACAGGCTGGTGATGGTGGTATTATGCTTTGGGGAACGTTCTCATGGGCGGCTCTGGGACCTGTAGTTATGGTAGAACTGACCATGAAAGCTGCGGACTATCTGAACGTCATTGCAGACCAGTTGCACGTCTGTCTTCACAACTGGAAATACAGTCTTCCAGTTGGACAACGCCCCATGTCACAAGGCTCGAATTGTGTTGGAGTGGTTTGAGGAGCATAAGGATGAATTCTAATTAATGTCCTGGCCAGCTAACTCGCAGGATCTTAATCCAATAGAGCACATTTGAGGTGTCATGGAGCGGCAGTTCAGAGCTCAAACATCACCATGTCGGAATATCTTGACTTTGCGTGACCACTGCTTAGATGTTTGGTACAACCTGTCTCCAGTCATCTACTAAGAACTTGTGGTGTCCATGCTAAGGCGAGTTGCAACTGTTTTGCAGGCCAAAGATCGCGCAATGCGTTATTGAGTAGGTGCCATAATGTTTTGGCTCTTCAGTGTAATCTCCTTAATACGAAAATCCAGGACAAGATGCTTCATAATATCCGAAGAGTGTGTATACTGTAATACATTTGACATAAATAAGAAGGCCCACATACAAAATTTACTGCTAATTACTTAGAAAAAAAAAAATCAAGAATAGTTGATTGCTTCTGTATAGTTATCAATTTCGTGTTTAGAAAACTTGTTTTTTTAAAAATAAAATGCAGTAGGCCCCCGTTTTACGTCTGCACCTGCCGTTCGGCCACTTGCGAAAATTTGAGGACGCTGATGCGCAATATGGAGTTTTTTGTAAAACTGTTTAAAAAAAAATGTGGGTGGTGGGAGGAGCAGAAGTGTTTGGAGTGTTTTTTTTCGTCCACTCACAAATTTTTAAAGACTGCAAAAAAAATATTTTTTTGTACTTGTTACAACATAGATTTTATTGTACAGTACTGTATTAATAACATTTATTTTTACCAAAAGTGCTCAATATTAGAAATACGAATTTTTGTATATGCTATAAATAGAGTGCTGGTGAGTGCATGTTTTCTACTTTTTTTTACTGTAATGAAACAAATTACGGACATAAAACCGGGGCCTAGTGTATATAAACCGCCAAAACTGTGGACACTAAGATAACAAGAAAGAAAGAAAATAAACCACTATTACACATAAATGAATTTTATAAAATAACTCGAATGTACGTTTTGGAGCGCTATCTCCTTCATCAGTGACATATCAAACTGTATGCCAGATACAATGGTTTTCTAGTTAATGAAGACCGGACTGTGAAAAGTTAATGAAGATCAAGAGGCAAGTGGAGTTAGAAGAGGTCACCTCCCTGAAGAACCTCAAATGTGATTTCCTGTTAAACTATTGTCTTTCTGTGTAACATAAATTTGAACAGAGGTCTTAAAAGGATTTGCAAAAGATTCAACTATTAAGTGGCCTTCAAAAGTTCATATACTCTTAGAAAAAAGCTTAACATGGTAAAATTAAGGATTCTCAGAGAATGTTCCTCCTGCAATAAGTTTTATCTGGGACATTCAAAAAGAGGGAGAAAAACTAGAAAGAAGGATCATATTTCCTGTATTAAAAAGAGAAACTGGGTATATCTGCTATAAATAAGAGTCAAGGACAATCATTTTATCATGTTGGTGTAATTTTAAATGAACCAGTGTTTTCTCATGGTCAACTTTGTCGCTTTATCACGTTCAAAATTTAAAAGCGATATAAAAATTTGTGTCCATGATATTCCTCAAGAACAAGGGAAAATTTATCGAAAATAGTGATAGAACTTAAAATGTGATTTATCGTGATGTTTTGTAATAATGTGTTTTGTTTAAAATAAATTTATTTTTTATTTTATTTTTTTTCTGATTTGATTAAATAAGACAAACGCTCGGCAAATGACTATAGTCAGGGGCATGAGAGTTGACCACTTTGTAGGGGAGAAAATGAGGATTTTAACCATGCTAAAATAAGGGAATGAAGGGTATTGGTCTTCTTCCCCTATCCCCACCCTGAAGTTGAAAAGTTTAAAAACTAATTTAGGTCAGTAGGGGAAGTAGAACCTCTTGAAAGGAAAGCACGCCTTCCATGGGCACATAGGCATCGCCACTGGATGAGTGGAAGAAGGCACCTGGTCCGACGAATCGCGGTTTCTACTTCATCATGCGGATGGCAGACTGCGCATCTGGTGCAGACAGTATGAGGCCATAGACCCATCCTGTCAGCAGATAACTGTACAGGTGGGTGGAAGAGGAGTGCTGGTCTGGGGTGTCTTCTCATGAGACACACTGGGTCCTCTTGATATCCGTAGATACATCCCTGAATTCGACACACTACCTGAACATTGTTGTTGATCAGGTGCACCTGTTCATCATGACTGTGCTCCCTGGTGGTGATGGACAGTTTCAGCAGGACAATGCTCCCTGTCACCGTGCTCGAATGGTCTTGGACTGGTTCGAGGAACATTCCACCTGCTCCAGTGGCCAGCTCTGTTGCCTGATCTGAACCTGATCGAGCATTTATGGGATGAAGTGGAGAGAACCATTTGATTCCTTCCCACACTACTGTACAACCTGCACCAATAATGGGACGCTGTGATGTCAGCCTGGGCTGCTATTCCTCCACAATGGTTTCAACACCTTGTGGAATCCATGCCAGCACGTATTCGGACAGTTCTCGCCACTAAAGGAGGCGCAACACGCTATTAGCGGGATGTCTCTAATAAATTGGTCGTTCAGTGTGTATGTATGCTTTAGCACATATAGCATGTACAGGATTAAATTGTAGGAATACAGATTTTAAAAAAATTGTTTCTCCCAATGCCATTTTCTGCATTGGATTAAATATGAATCTGATGAGGACTCTGCTCTTCTTGCCTGGGCTCACAGGTCATCTTACCTCACTCCATGTAATCTTTTCCTTTAGGGTTATGTAAAAGATAAAGTTTATGTATCTCCTTTATCAAGAAACTTACCAGAACTTCGTCAAAGAATCCAGATGTAGCTGTTGCTATCAATGCTGATATGTATGAATGATTGTGGCAGGAGCTAGATTACAAAACTGATGTCTGTGGAGACTCCAGGGGAGGACATACTGAATACAGTAGGCCTCCCCCAAAGTTGCGGGGTTTTGGTTCTACCATTTCCCGCAGATAACGAAACCACGGATAGTAGCACATACAGTATTTAATATAGCAAAATATTTAAACAACATCGAAGAAATCTACTTTTATACATCACATGAACATTATTTATTTTAAATTGTCAATGAAACAAATAAGTTGAAATGAAATCAGCCAAAACGAATAAATGTGCTTATTCGTTTTTTTTTTTCTATAAACAGTGAATTAGTTATGACTGGTAAAAAGTGTAATGTTGATAAACAAAGTAAGAGAAAAGCTGTTAGCGCAGCAATTGCATGATGCAAAAAAGGAAAACCTCTTGTCCACAAACGTTTTAATGGGCGAATACATATTTCGATCTCTTTGAGATCATTATTCAACGCAAAATAGGGAAATTTTTACAAAGCAAGCTATTTGTAAGAAAAAGAGGGGCTGTTGACTCTCTCCCAAAGGACCAATCAACGAACACGTCGAACGTCCAATGGGAGAGTCAATCAACACCTCGTACAAAAAATAATAAAAGCGCAGACCTAGGAGAGATACAGATTCCATACAATTGGCAAGAGTAATACAAAATCCAAAATTATACAAAACAAAATTACCAAAGTATATAGTACAGATTCAAACAACTGGCAAAAGTTATATAATAGAAAAAAGTTAACAAAATCCAAATATACATAATAAAAATTCTAAACTATACAATCTAAAAACTTCTATTTATCAACAAATTACAGAGAGAAAACTAAATTAAAAAATACAAAGGAAACAACCAGAAAATTAAGAAATCTTAAGCAACTTTAATAGAATAGAATCGCCGAGGGGACCTGAGTCATTGTTCAGCAATATTCCGGGTTCCTTTTTCCTGATCTCCAAAGTCTCGTATGCGTCCAATGATTTCCTGTTCCTTACAGACCTAAGTGGATTATGTGGATTAGTGGTTTCCCAGTTCTCCTTAATTTAATTTGTAACATGTACAGTCAACCAAAGGAAATAATCCACATGAGTTTAATACTTAATATTACATTTCATACTAATGTGTTGTTTAAATAGCTTTTTTAATTATAATTATTTAAATTTAATAATCTTAATAATGTTAACTCTAAATGTTATATTAAATTATTAAAAATAAATTAATATTGAAACGGTAAAACTTAGAGTAAAATTCAAGTGTGGATTATTTCCCTTTGATGACTGTACTATATTACAGTGTACTGTATTTAGGAAAATAAAAATTATAATTGATATTGTTGTACCCTGGAACAGATTTAGTTTCCATTATTTTCAATGGGAAAAATTGCTTTCGAACTCGAAAGATTTGGAATTCAATTGCAGTCTTGAAATGAATTATGTTCGAATTGCGAGGTACCACTGTATTGTACTGTACACAAAGCAAACCCCTTACAGTACAATTCGAAACCGCAGATATCAAATCCGTAAATACAGGGGATTTACTGTATTCGTAAAAGTAGGTAGAAACTTTGATTCACTGACATTCCCATCTTGCTTACATGACTCGGCCCATGAGCTACTGAGGGACTTGTAAATTAAGTTATGTATTGCTTACAATGAGAGCAACTTTGTAGTTTTTGCTCTGTACAGTGTTTTCCAAAAACTTGCATGTCATTGATTTTTATTTTAATAACATAATAACACACGCTATGTATAGAAGTCCAAATGAAGCTAATGCACTCCTTCGACCTGTGCTCCTTGGTTCTCAATTCATGTGCGAAGTCTGCAACAATAGAAAATTAAAAATGAAGTAGTACCATATGAGTGGCAACATGTTTTTGGACAACTCTATTTGTATGGTTATGATTCCATTTTTATTAATTTGTATGTGCCAAATTATGCCTGATGCCCATGTGCTTTTTATAATGATAAAGGATTGATGATTTCATGGAGATAAACTAGCAGTGATCTTTGCAGTGGCTAAAAGGACAAAGTTCATTTCGCCCTCGTCATCACCAGATGGTATGACTGAGAAGGGTTCAATGTACACTAGAACCTCGATTTTACGAATCTAGAGGGACCTGTAACATTTATTCGTTAAATCCGAATTTCGTAAAAAAACAAGACAAAAATTAAATTAAATTAAATAAAACAATTAAATACTACTGCAAGAGTTTTTAATGGGCAGTATTTTGAATAACGCATAGGCTTATACATTAGTAATTTGATTTTTGAAAACATTTTAGAATTGTCATCTGACGTAAATTTGAACTGTCATTATTTACATAGTTTGAAAATTCAAAAAAAAATCTCTCAAAAATATTGTCGGGTACATTTTCAGTTGCATATAAATGTTTTTTCTAAGCAGTTTTTAATTTGTGAGGATGTTGAATGCAGTGTTTTCCAATTCCTCATTGTCATTAATATCTTCATAGTCCTCGCTGCCATCTTTGATAAGATAGCAAATTTCGTCATTGTTTAACGTCGGAGATGTTGAAGACATCCACATCAATATTTAGATACGCCAAGAATTTATTTTAGAAATTAAGCTTTTCACGACATCCCACTCTTTAAATCCTTTAAATTCGCTGTCATCAGGCTTGGACTGCAAGTTGTTCATGTTCAGTTTCACTTTCGTTGGTATTCCTTAAAATGAAACCTGCTTTTTTGAAACAATTAGTAATTGTTTCTGGGGCCAAATTCTTCCAAACTACACATAGGTTGGTTATGGCATCCAAAAGATTAAATTTGGAGGCTGTTTTGCTTTCTTAAGCGAAGAAGTATTTACTACAAATTACAACTTCTATCTTCACAAATCCAAAATTTGTTGTAAAAACATTTTGTAAAATTTAAAGTTTATTCTATGGAAATTAAAGGAGGGATTCGGGATTTCAGAATTACTAGATACCCGGCCACGCGTGGCAGTGGCTCAGTCTGGTTAAATGGAAAAGAAACTGATGTGCTGCAGCGCCATCTAGTCTGGAGCTAAAGTAAAATGGATAGCATAAAAACCTTCTCCATGAAAAAACACTTGCAGTGAGCAAAAAAATTATGTCTACCAGTTTGCAAGTGATTGAAATGACTAAGTGACATATTCACATTATTCAAGTTTAATTGCACATATTAGTGTCTATACAGTTATAACCTTCTGAATAATACCCTGAACTTAGGGTTTATCATTGATATGAGATATTATAATAGGTCTGTATGACATTTTTGTGACAAAAATATTATCCATCCACTTAAATGTTTGGGCAGATGTACAATCTAAACTTAATTTTTAAAATTTAATGGGACCTCCTTTGGCCTTCACAAAATTTAAGCATCGATTGTGCATAAATTCTACTAAAGGTTTTTTTTTTTTTTTTCTTCATCTACATCATTCCAGTTTTTATCAACAAATCTTTTAAATCTGCTTTTGACTTTGGTTTATGGTCTGCTTTTGACTTTGGTCTTTTCCTCTTCATTTCCATTATGAACCAAAGGGCCTCGATTGGATTTAACTCAGGTGACTGGGGAAGCCAGTCAAGCACTTAAACTTTCTGAGGATTTGAGGAATTCTTTCACAGAATGAGCTATATCTTTAGAATCTTGAGTCTTGTTGAAATCTAAAACTTCTTCTCAATCCCAATTTACTTGCAGAAGCATGGAGATTCTTATCAAGAACTTCTCTGTACTGGTGTTGGTCCATGATGCCATCGATAAATTCTAGATGTCCCACCCCTGTAGCTGGCATGCAGCCCCAAACTACGACACTTCCTCCTCCATGCTTCACTGTTCGCTTCAAATACTCTAGTCTATAAGCTTCACCAGGTGTTCTCCAACTTTGTTACAGCCACCTGAGCCAAATAAGTTAAATTTACTTTCATCTGACCACACAATTTTGTTCCAAAAGATTTTTGTCCTTGTTTAGATATTCTTTTACCCAATTCAAGCAACTCACTCGATTTTTCTTACTGACACAGGGCATTTTCTTTGGCATGCATTCTTTCAGCCCAGCTTCATGGAACCTGTTTCAACGGCTTGAGGGATAATTGATAATTTTAGATCATTTTTCACTTCTGCACGCAGTTCTACAGCTGATTTTTTTTTTCTATCCTTTTTTAATGCATTTTACAATTTCTGTCTTCCCGTTCTGATATTTTCCTCTTCCTGCCTCTTCCAATTTTATTTATGATTTCTCCTGTTGTGTGATACTTTTGGAGGATATAATGGACTGATGAGCGTGGAATTTGGAATACCTTGACAATTAATCACTGACTTTTCCCATCCTTTAGTCCAGCTACAGTATGACTCTACCCCTCAAACCATATGAATATTCCTTTATTTTTTTTATTTTTATTTTTCTGCAACGTTTCACATCGTTTATTATCCATACTGATAAGTAATGTGTTGTGAATGTGATTGTTTAATTTTTTCATAATGGATATTTTTCGGCTTAGAGTACTTACCTGGACGGATAATTGTTTGGCTCTACTATTACAAGGTATCTTACCTACTGTATATTTACTTTTCCCCATTTAGTACAGTGATCTCTATCCAATGTGTGATGTCATATAGTTTAAATATTGTAGATTATAATAAAATTTCCATTCAAAAGTAATTGCTTTTATTTATTTTAACGTTTTTATGTTTATGTAAGATGGTGGACTGATAATTTTTTTGCTCACTGTACATGTGCCAACTTTCATGGTGATCGGTCAAACGATGTTGGAGTTTATCAATCTCATATACAGGGTGAATACAAAAGACTGAACCCCTCTTCTATTTTTTGAACCGAAGCAAATATGTCAATTTTGATGAATCCAATGAATAGGAAGTTGTGGGTGGCCTATCCCATGGTGCACTTTTCATCATCCCAAATATGCAAATCAGGACACATTCAAAATTTATCTCAAAAACCGTAAGGGATAGAGAAAAAAACCCAATTGCAAACTTGTTCAGCATAAAAAAACAAACAAAAGAAAAGAAAAATCATCCAAATCGGACCAACCAGTCACCCACAATCACGTGGAGAACTGTTTGTAGCTTACTGCACAAGGAAAACTGATTGTTGATATTTCCACCATGTAAAGCATGCAAATCAAAAAATTAACATAAATTACCATACTCACATTCACTTTCATGCGGAAAAGCAAAAATAAAAAGCATGTTTCAGCACACAGACAACAGAACAATTCCAGGATGGCAAGCTACACTGTTCCGGAAATGGTCAACATGATCTTCTGCTTCGGAGAGGCAAGGAGAAACCTACATGCTGCAGTTAGGTTGTATCGAGACAGATACCCTAACGAACGCCATCCATCTCTTCGAACAATGCATCACATTATTCAAAGATTCGAGGCTACAGGGAATGTTAATGCAGAACGAGGACGACCAAGGGCACAAGGCGACGAGGATACAACAACACTAGTTCTGGCTGCAAATCCCCACACAAGAAGCAGAGCAATTGCTGCAGATGTTGGGTGCCATCAGAGAACTGTTCTAACATTCTACATGCACATCATTTTCACCCATACCATATTCATGGTCACTAGGAGTTACTGCCATTGGATTATGTTGCTAGGGCCGCCTTCTGCAATTGCTTACTTACCTGCCTGGATGACAATCCAAACTCCATTCATGAGGTGTTGTGGACAGATGAAGCCCAGTTCACCAGGGATGGAGTTATCAACAGGTACAACCATCATCATTGGGCAGACGAAAACCCACAATGTCTGCGAGAAGCAACTCATCAAGTGAACTGGAGAATCAATGTGTTGTGTGGATTGTACAATGACACTGTGGTTGGACCGTATTTTTACGATGGAACACTGACTGCAGAACGCTACCGGGCTGAAATTCTCAACTAGGTAGTCACAAACTTCATTGACAATTTGCCATTGGCCTCGTATCAGCGCACGTGGTTTCAGCATGATGGAGCTCCTCCACATTACGGGTTGTCGTTCGCGAGCGTCTATGTGAGATGTTTGACAAAAATGGATTGGCCGAGGAGGACCAGTTCGTTGGGCACCCCGCTCCCCTGATTTTACACCACTTGACTTTTTCTTGTGGGGATACCTGAAGGACAAGGTTTATGCTACGCAGCCCGCCTCACTGGAGGATCTGGTTCAACGAATCCAGGAAGCGTGCCGAGGAGTGACATCAGCCATGCTTGCCGATGTTTTGGTGTCAGTTAGGTTCCGTGCCCAATTGTGTTATGGTGCCCATGGTCGTCACATCGAGCATTTTGTTGATTAACTTTTTTTTTAAACTGTTTGACGTAACTTGTTTGTGCAGTGTGACTGTTTGTAAGCTACAAACAGTTCACCACGTGATTGTGGGTGATTGGTTGGTCCGATTTGGATGATTTTTTTTTTTTATGCTGAACAAGTTTGCAATTGGGTTTTTTTCTCTATCTCTTACGGTTTTTGAGATAAATTTTGAATGTGTCCTAATTTGCATATTTGGGATGATGAAAAGCGCACCATGGGATAGGCCGCCCACAACTTCCTATTCATTGGATTCATCAAAATTGACATATCTGCTTCGGTTCAAAAAATAAAGGGGGGTTCAAGACTTTTGTATTCACCCTGTATACCAACATCCATTTTTATATAGATAGAGAAGAGATTTCATAAAATCAGGAACTTCGTAAAATCCGAGTTCGTAAAAACAAGGTTCTACTGTATAAGTGCCGACCTCAATAGCAGACTGGTAATTCAGATTGGATCGATTCAAGCATCGAGACCAGACAATAGTAGATGGCAGCATTCTACGAATCTGGGGACGAGGAGACAGATGTAGATGTAGATTGAACGGATCAATAGCGACTGGGAAATATTGATGTTAGACTGGCACGAGATAACACTAATGAATGCGAAGATGTAAGGCCGACACAAAATTTCCGGTGCCAGTGACAAACATGAAGATGAGGAATGGAAGAAAATTATTGATAGATCATGGAAGATATGTGCTGTCAGGTTGTTGTGAATTTTGTGACTTTGGTGTGGATATAGAAGTGACATGGAACTAGTTGTCTTATCTAATCTAATCTAATAAGGAGACTCCACGTATTCTGACTTGCCGATTTTGATGAAAAAAAATTCTATGAGTAGTTTTCACCCAATTTTTAATGTCCATGCAAACCCATTCGATGCACTTCTCAAAATTTTCCGAGAAAAAAATTCATAAAGTTTTTTATCAATGACTACACTTTATAAATGCCATAATTATACAATAGGATTCTATTGAGTTGTGGTGGTCCAGTGGTAAGAAACTGGAATCCTATTTTGCAGTTATGGATTCAAATCCCATCTTTGATATTTTTTTTTCCCCGTTCCTAAATTTATTTTAACATGTGTAGGAATGTGTAATTCATTTACTAAATATACAGTAATTCCGATTTTCTAACTTGCTAAGATTATTTTTTTTTATAAAATGCATTACAAATTATTATAATTAAACTTAAGATAAATTTTCCAATTTACTAAGGTTATTTTTTCATAAATTCAAAGGTTGTTACAAGTTATATTTATTTCGTTTTTTTGAAAACCAGAAAAGAAATTATATTGCACATGTAGATAAAGACAGAGGCATTGGTTAATTTTGTTCATAACAAACTTCTAGAATTTTGAAATTCTAATTTAGTGGCTGTGCTAGTCAAAAATATTAATGCTTTTCTCCATCAATGATGAACAATATTTGCCAATACGTTGCATATTTTAATATGTGCATTATGCAATAATCATTTGATCTTTGTGCAAGTTAAATATCACCCCAAAAGTGGATTTGAACCTGTACCTGCAATTTAATTTCCAATGGCAGGTGAGTCGTTCAGCTGTCATCAATGGTTGCAGAGTGATAGTCGGGTATGGACTTGTAAATCACCCTGAAAAAATTCAATTCCACTTTTTAATACAGTAAAACCTGTCTAATTGGGACTCGCCTAAGTGGACCACCTGGCCAATTGGACCATGCTCTGGGTCGCTCTTCATTATTTTAATGAAACTGACACTGAGTAAATGGGGCACCTCTCTAAATGGACCATGGGCCACTTTTGTACCAAACACTCAATTAGTATAACACCTGCCCAATTGGACCATAAAAGTCACGATCATATTGCTGTATGAATACGAGTCATTCGAAGCTTTCACGAACACTTTCTCTTTAGTTGCATGTGTTTGATTGGTGTTGGGGAGGGGATTCCCTTAACAACGAAAAAAATTTTCTCACAATAGTGTGAGAAACTTTCTTCACTTTCCTTCCACTGCTCACTTGTCATACATTTGCTGATCCCAGCAGTCTTACAAAAATGGCAAAACGTCAATTTAATGAACTGACTATTGAAGCTAAAATCAAGCTAATTGAAGACTTTGAGAAAAATAAACGAAGTCAACGTGAATTAGCTAGAATCCATGGCACATCAAAAAGTCAAGTTCAGCGAATTTTAGCAAACAGCGATAAGTATCGAGAGCAAGCAGCAAATTTCTCATCTTTAAAGCATAAAAGAGCAGGGTCTTTCAAGTATGAAGAGATCGACAAACACGTTTACCGTTGGTTCACACTTGCTTGGCAGAAAAATTTGCCTATAAGTATCCCTTTGTTACAATGCAAAGCAGTGAAAATTTCAGAATCACTTGGAATAACGGACTTTGTTGTCTCAAATGGATGGCTGGAGTCATTTAGAATCAATCACATCATCAATTTCCATGTTCTTTCCGGTGAAGGTACCAACATTAACAACAGCGTTGTAGATGACTGGAAAAGAAATTTACAAGTTTTAACTCATCACTACAAACCAGAAGACATTTATAATCTCGATGAGACCGGATTATTTTTTCGTGCTTTGCCGTCAAAGTCTCTTACATTGAAAGGCAAAAAGTGCAAAATTGGCAAACTATCTAAGGAACGACTAACAATTGCTCTTTTATGCAGTGAAACTGGGGAAAAAGAACGTCCATTGATCATCGGGAAGGTACAAAATCCTCATGCATTTAAGAACTTTAAGACAATCAATCGTGTTGAAGATACATTAAAGATGTATTGGCGTTCCAATACAAACACATGGATGACTTCATCTATTTTTGAAAACTGGATGAAACAATTCAACAACAAAATTAAAAGGCAAGGACGAAAAGTATTAATTTTTTGGATAATGTGACTTGTCACGTCGATGTCACATTGGATTGTGTGAAATTTCAATTTCTGCCACCAAACGCAACAACCCACTTGTAGCCACTTGATCAAGGTATGATTAAAAATTTCAAAGCCCTATATCGAAAGAAATTGTTGGAACATTTGGTGTGCAAGATGGACGAAGCAAGCACAGCATCAGAGGTATTGAAACAAGTGAATGTGAAACATGCTTGTGAATGGATCAGTGATGCTTGGAATTATGTCCGAAAGGAGACAATTGAAAAATGCTTTGCAAAGTCCGGTTTCTTGGAGATAACACTACAGGAGAAGAAACAACAGCACTCATTGGACAAGAATTGCTTGCTGGTTATAATGAAGACGAATTTGTAGACTGTGATGAAAGCCTCTGCACTTCAAAAGAACTGTCAGAGAGTTGGGAAGAGGAATTCTTAAAAAGCTTGGAGCTTCCCAATAATGCTGAAGATATAAGCACCATATCATCGGATGAAGACAGTGAGACAGTGATGCTATCATCATTCCAAACAGCATTGTTGTAATGAACCAGCTGCAAGGAATTAAAGTTTTTGCCAAAGTAAAAAGTTCATTAAAGCTACTGGACCACATCAATTTGCCTATAAATGAAGTGAAATCATTGATTTTAGAAGGAAAATTAAAAGCCAATCAATCGAAAATAACTACTTTTTTCGAAAGAGAAAATAATGTTTAAACAATATGTTTATCTCTATATGTTAATCGTTTTTAAAATTATTTTACATTGTTCATTTATTCACCCCTTTTTGAGTTAAAATATATTTAAGATTCAAATACAGTAAGTTTGTTATAAAAATAACTTTCTCAATAATAACTAAGAATAAATAATGATAATCTTTATCATCTTCAATATTTTAATGAAAAATTTAATATTAATGGCCACCTGGCGATTTGGACCACCTGGCAAATGGACCATTTTTTAGGGTGCCCATGAGTGGTCCAATTAGACAGGTTTTACTGTAGTTGCAATAAAGAACAATTAAACAGATAATCAAATTAAATATTTCAGTCCAGTGTGTAAATTCAAATCTAGGAATTAAAAGAGCTCCAACTATAAGTGATTCAAACTAAAGTATATCTATTCAGATCTCTGTAGAGGGGTGATTGGTGGGCTGAATGACTTCTCTTGAGGGTATGGTATTCAATGTCATTCTCCAACCAACCACCAGTGCGAAATGTGGCACTGTCAACAACAGCACTTTAGCATCATTTGCCAAAGTGTTGGGCATTATTCATTAAAGGCGGTCCAGTACATTATCAATCATTGGTGATGGAGGATGTGGACTGTATAGGACACTCAGAAGACAAGCTCAATGTAACCACCGTCCTCCAGGGTCAACACGTCGTAACAAGTTACAGTAGCAGCAGTTTGATCAGAAGAGATGTTTCGTGCATGCGTGAAAGAATACCTCCATGAAAAACATTTCTTTTGAGATAACCCCAAAGCCAAAAATCAAGGGGTTAAATCGAGTGACCAGGGGAGCCACATTGTTGGAAATGCACGGTTGATGACTCCTCGGGGGGGAAATGTTGTTGCAGCAAATGTAGAACATCGCATCCAATGTGTGTGGGTGCACAGTCTTGTCGAAAGGCGATTGTGTTAAGGCATCCTCTTTATTGAATCTGTGAGCTGATGAACTTCTGCAACATGTCCCAGTATCGAGCTGCAATCACTATACAGGTTAATGATTTAGTTGGTATGACTTTTGAAATAAGTACGGAGCTAGGAGAAACATTGCAATAAAATCTATCGATACTGTCACCTTTGGTGGATGTAACCGATCCTAATGAACTCCATGAGGATACTGTGTCCCAAATGGACTCTGCTTTCTTTTAGCAGCAACATTTTGGGCTTTCTCATTAGCAATTCAAAATGGCCACCCAGCTGCACATCTACCAGCACAGTATTTTGGCAAACTGTTGTTCCGAGTGAAGTCTGCAATTAATAAGTTCAAAAAGTAAGATTAATTACATACTCATTAACTAGAGCTGACACAATAATAAATGCAGAACATATACACAGCCAGCCTTAATGATGTCAGCTAAGGAAGTTAAGGGGAAGCTATTCTGCACTTTTACAGATGTTGGCTACTAATCGATCTTTTAAAGATATCGAGACAAAAGGTTTAGAATGTTCTTGTAAATTTCATTTGAATGTCGTATTCACTGAATTACAGAAACTCTCTTCATAGCCATGACTACACCACATTCAAATTATTGAGATCACAATGTAAAACCTTGACGAAGCAATGCCATCGTAGTTATACATATATATTTAATATCAAACAGCAAATTAAATCTAATCTGAAACCTTTCTGGAGGTATGTTAACTCCAAAAGACAAGACAACGAAATACCTAATTGTATGCATTATAAAGACCAAATTTCATATAAATCCCACGACACCTCTAAATTATTTTCTGACTTCTTTTCATCATTTTTCGTGGACAATAGTGAATCTTATAAAGTACAAAACATGGAAGTCACTAATGAGGTTGATATCACTAAAATTGAAATAAATACCTCAGATATTGATACGAAAAGGAAGTCCCGGCCCAGATAAGATCCATCCACTTCTCCTATATCATTGTTCATCCGTCATAAGCCTACCTCTCTTGATTATTTTTAGAAAATCCCTCGTTACAGGGATCTTCCCAGACCGATGGAAAGACAGTTATATTATTCCTATATATAAAAATGGGAACAAACACGTTGTAACCAATTACCGACCCATGGCAATTCAATCTGTGATCCCCAAAATCTTTGAATCTATTATTTTAACGAAACTGCAACCTCAATTTACTGAAATCATTATTCCTCAGCAACATGGCTTTGTAAAAGGGAGAACTACAACAAATTTGATTTCATACCTCAATTTTCTACATAAACAGTTCAATCAACATCATCAGACTGACTCAGTTTATCTGGATATGTCCAAAGCTTTCGACAGAGTTAATCACTCCCTAATATGTAGGAAATTGGAGCTTTTGGGAATACGGAACCCTATTTTGTCTTGGATAAGAAATTATATTACCTCTAGAAGGCTCTATGTTAAAATAAGGGATACTATTTCTCCCCCGATCATTGCCACTAGTGGTGTCCCACAAGGCTCTCATTTAGGACCACTTTTATTCTTGATATTTATCAACAATATTGGATTGGGGTTAGAAGAAGATACTCGTTTTCTGCTCTTTGCTGATGACATTAAATTGTATAGAAGGGTAACAAACTTTGAAAACTGTTATGCACTACAAACGTCACTTGATATTTTATCTACATGGTGTGATAACAATGGAATGTTCTTAATACTGATAAATGCAAGTCCTTGTCGTTTCATAATACCAAACACTCCATCGACTTTAGCTATAAAATTGGCAACAGAACTATCGAGAAACTAAACCAAATCAAGGATTTAGGTGTTATTTTCGACAACAAATTAACCTTTAATGCCCACATAAACTACATAGTACGGAAATCAAACAGACCTCTAGGCTTTATAAGAAGATATCTTACCCCCTTTCATGATCTACAGACGATGAAAATTCTTTATTGCTCCTTAGTCCGTCCTATATTGGAATATGCCTCCACAGTCTGGAGCCCACACTATGAAAAATACATAAATATTATTGAAGACGTTCAGAATCGCTTCCTCAAATATGCTAAATTTAAACTGTGTGCCGATTACAGCCCTGGTGAAAACCCATTGTTACCGAGACTGGAATCACTTGTCTCTCGTCGAATCAAATGTGATCTAATTTTCTTGTATGACTTAATTCATTTTCACCTTGATTGCCCCGATCTACTAGGAGAGCTGTCCTTTCGCGTTCCAGTTCATCATACCAGAACCCCGATGACATTTTTCATTCAAAACTCCAGTACCTCAAATAACCATACTTACCATACTCCACTCAAAAGAACTCAAAGACTTGCCAATACTTGCCTCACTGTCTTTGATATTTTTCATGAGAGTAAAGACAAGCTTAGAAAACTGGACTTCAGTTGCTAAGATTTGTGATATTTTTATTTTCTTTTGTTTGTATTTGTATTTATTTACGATTTATTTTATTCTTATTCTTGTGTATTTATATGCTAATGGGATTTTCTTCTCCCGTATAAATAAATAAATAATATAAAATAAATATTGTAAAACTTACTATATTGGCCAAAATTGTTTCTTATCCAATTTTCTTTAATTATTTCTATGTTCATAAAGGAATGTTAATGAAAAAAGAATTACAATTATTGATTGAGATACAAAATTATTTGAAAAAAAAATTTATTCATTTCTTTCTAATTGTTTACCACTCGGGAAATTTATATAACATGATAAATATTTGTTTCTGGCTTGTTTCATACACCACATGAATTACATTTGAAGAGGAGCTTACCATTTTATAGGCTAACAGATCAACTTAAGCACAAATTGAATGAATGCACAACTTATGCAAGTTCTGCAGTCTTGCATAACCCTGGAGCAAACGTGTTTTTGTATTGATAGGCGCCATATTTTTAGAATTCCCGCATGCGATTTCTTGCAAGACACGTTTGCTATGGGATATCACCAAAGCTACTTTTCCTTTTAAAAAGCTCACAATCTACTGCTACATTTTTCTCACGAGTAAATTTGCTACAAAGCTCAAGCTTCACTTTAAAGCTCCAGCAAGCTATGGAAATGCACCTTTAGTGAGTCCTGCTTGTGAAACGGTTCCAATTGGTTATGACTGCCATATAGAGAAAGCAGATGGAATTTTAAATAATTAATATGCACAAGAAAGAGGACTCCATAGTCTAGAAAGGAGAAGTACTGTATCGAAGTACTGAAGTGACATCAATTAGTCCCATCTTAAATGGAAAATTGCTAGACTAGTCTTTTCTCCTGCATAAAATATCAACAGAAGTTTTACTTCATTTTTTTCCCCACCACTTAACTGAATTTTAATGTTTTGTAAGAACAGGGTTTTGTGTTCATCAGCTTAAAAGGTAGTCACAATTTATTATCCATACTCATAAATCCGAATAATTTCGTTTCTTAAGGTGTTTGTAAGTAGAAGTCCACCTGCATATCCTAAATGTTAAAAAATAAAATATTATACACCTTTCTGTGAGATTAAATAGTAAACAAAACCAACAAATAAGAAGCTGTTTCTACCTCAGGTTTATCAGTGTCTATTTCTACCACAGGTTTTCAAAGTCTATATTTTATTTTGATAGCTTATCAAAATTCATTTCTATACATAAAAGTACAACGTAAGTTCTTTTCTATTTATTAATGAAAAAAAAAGACATCGATTGCACCTGCATACTTGAAATTTTCTCCAGCTCTAGGAATAATTTTGATAAAATGATAGTTTCTGGTTTTAAGAAATTTATAAATTTAATCTTCTTAGAGTAAATGGCTTATTTAGTTGGAGGGAAGGATTGCAATTTCATTGTGTCAATTCCCTTCTTTATTCATGATTACAAAAGTTTAGATCATTAACAAGCTTGCCAGATTCCTTCCAGGATTGTTGTTTACTGTAGATTTTTGATGAAATTACTATTGATTAAAGTAATTTGCTGAACATTTTAATATGGAATAATTTAATTAGCAATTTAATTAATATATGGAAAAGAATAAATATGTTTGAATTTGGACAGTTTTACACTGGACTGTATTAAGGCAAATAACCAACATTTTAAAAACGTATGTTTCAGACTAAATGCAGAAGTAAAGACAAGTGCAAATTCGTTATTTTCTTAGATTGTATTGTGGTCACATTCATCTTGTATATGGTACAATCTATTGAAATAGATTGTCAGTTAATAATTGTATAATTTGATAATTAATAATACAGACTTAATTAGAAATGAATTTACTTTTAACTGTTTATTAATGAGTTATTTCAAGACTATAGCAAGAATTTAAGGAATAGGATTGGTGCGAGGAGAACTGTTAGAAATGTTATTTTAGTAAAGACAGATATAAAAATTCCTGAAGAATGCATGCTTTCAATTTGTGGTATACACATAGAAAAGCTAATCCCTTAAAAAAAAAAATAAGTCTTTATTTTTTATTTATTTATCAACAAATTGGAAATACAGATGTTGAAAGCAATGTATAATTTCATTAATGTATATCAACCAGGATATTAACATTAAAAAATGCCCTCTCTAAATAATAAATAGCTACAAGCATTTTCATGAAGAATATTTACCATATGAGCAAGTTATTTTATTCAATTACTACAAGCTCACATTGTCATTAAAAAAATAGCTTCTGTAGATGCAATACATTATTACATTACCAGGTGCTAAAAATTGATGAAAACAAATTAAAGTTTATGCTCAAGTAGGTAAGAGAAATGTGAAAATTGATTTTGGAAATTTTCCAACAACAGGTTAAATAGGTTGGAGTGTTGTGCATGTGTGCTATATTGTCATTATCATCAATATCTTAAATTTTGTTTTCAATCTGTATAAAACTGGTAGTAGATTGATTTTTGATTAAGATATATCATACAAATTTTAAGTTCATTTTTAGTAGCTATGTGACAAGCATTAAAGGCTTGATTGAATTATGTATAAAATGAAGTATGATAACTTTTTGAAGCTTTATTAAAATAAGCTCCAGCTAATATTAACATTTTATCACAAATGTGACTTCACATCCTTCTTCGTTTTTGGTAATTTTTTCAATAACTTCTAAAATAATCATTTCCATAAAATTGCACAAAATAAGTTTTGATGGTGCTGAAGTTATCACCATTCTAAGATCAACTTAGCAAGCGAAATTTCTATTTTTAGATGCTCTGTTGTACATAAAAGGGGGTCTCTGGTCTGTTCACAAAAGAAAAGTGCATTTGAACAAGCCAACCACTGTCAGATTTGAAAATGTTAATACTAAACAGCAATGGATTTCTTTCAAGATTATTTCAACTTTACAAAATGAATACAACACATCTCTTAATTTAGTGGACACCTCAAAGAAAATAAAGAAACCATCCATTCTTTAATATATTCAATGAAAGAAAGTTTTCCAGCAAAAGATAGTGTAATTAATTATTAAAAGTTGATTAAAAGTGTGTGTTACATACTGTCTGTTGACATAGACCTCAATTTTCTATTTTTTGTTGGGTTTTTTTTTTGTTTTTTTTTCTCCTTGATCACATTCAGACAATGCAATAAAAAGTTTTGCTACTTTATTTACCGTAATACGAGTGTAAGTTAATAAAATTTGTGCACATGCCATATTCTATCATTGTTTTCTTTATCTTTTTGAGGTGTCCACTAAATTAAGAGACACACTGTATAGCTAAGTAAATGTCAATAAGGATTAACTTGTTTCTCTCATATGGAACGTTGCCATTCATCTTCTTTCTGCCTTGGATGATTATTTTTATTATTACTGTGATTATTAAATTCCAAGAAAAATATTTTTTCACTTGTTTTTTATTTTGCAGCTTGATTTTTTTTTTTTTTTTTTTAATAATAGCAACAAGCAGCCAATTTAAAATGATTGTTGATTTCTGTATGTCTCTAAGAAATCGTTTGTTTATAGCAAGGGTTAACAAGAATTTAAATGGTAATAGCAAGCAAAGTGTTTTCTCACTTTATTTAGACTGACCCATATTCTTTTTAAAATATAACTGAGATTTAGGTGATTTATCAATGAATATACCAAGGTTTGACTTATTCAGTGGTTTGTGTTATCACAGGAAGAATCCTGTTCAGCTATCAGTTTTATGTATTAGAAACTGAATAGGATTATAAGTCCTAAGAAAAAATAAAAATATAGGAAAACTTAATTTATTAATCTGTAGAATTCTCAATGATTGCAAGGATAAAGTATACCAGTTTTAATAAACATGAATGAATGAATTAATTAAATTCCTGTATAGCAAAAATGAATCATCACTTAAGTTATGCAAAATTTTTCCTTTACTGGTTATTATTAAAAAAAAAAAGGATAAATATTCAGCCTGTTTAGGTTCCCTGCAGGACATAGGCCTCTCCCATAGGGGGTATTTGGTCTAATCTCCCACACTGACCAGATTGGTTGGGAGATGCATTTTTGAGCTTCTGCCAGCTTTTTACAAATTTTAGTAGCATCTGGGATGGATGGCTTAATGTGCCCTCTGAAGCACAGGGGGAGGAGTAAAAACTCGCTTCACTGAATAGTCACCCATCCAGTTACTAGCCATGCTAGGCGATGCTTAACTTCCAGAGCTGGCTTGCTCTGTGAAAGCCTCCTAGCCCACGGTGTCCCCCTGGTTATTATTTTATTAAAATTAATAAACTGTATTTGCTCACACAAGTTCTTCCAGCTTAACTTGAGTTGGATTGAATTAATCCAAAAAAGCCTCCCATTTACATGCATTTAACTTCAAGATCCATTTACAGCAAGCTGTCTTCTAGGTAGTGTCATCTTGTGAGAACGGTGAGAACATCAATGGCATGCCAACCTCTAACTTAGCTGGCTAAGTGACTGACAGCACTGGGGATGTAGACTTTCCAATTTTCGAGTCCTTCTCCTGGGTTCAAATCACATCGTGGGCGTGAATATTTGTATTTGTCCCAAATTCTGTTCAGACATCAGTCTTGCAAAGGGTTGCAAGTGACAGTATGCCCAAAAACATAAAAATATCGACCTCTAAATTTAAAAAGATGATGCCTAAAATTATTAGTGACTTTAACCATTGTTTGTATATCAAAGGCCATTTTTTTTTTCATGCATGCTCAAATTATCTATAGCAGTGTTTTTTAAAGTCGGGCCGCAGAGGGGGTCTTAAAAATTCCTGCACGGGGGGGGCCAACAGAAATGATGGTCAATAAAAGTATAGACATTGAGTGGAACATTTAACACACATTAAAACAACCAATTAAGGTGGTCGTGGGGGGATCCTTTGGAACTTTTAAGTGTGAAAGGGGGTTGTGAGCCAAAAAAACTTTAAGAAACACCATAACAAATAGAATTAATAAGTGTGATAAATCTCGTAATAACCAGTGCTAAAATCGGGCGAGGTGGTGTATGTGTGAAATAACATTGCTGCTGTCAACCAACTTCGTAGCGAATCCTACTTACAGCAAGTGGCAATTTCACGTTTCTTCGCAAGCAAACTCTTGTGTTATGTAGAATTGAAACAAGACTAGAATGGAAAGTGGTTCTTGCGGCAGAAATTACTTCGTATTTTGCTGATTCTCCTGAGGGGACAAGATGGCCAATTTTCAATCTTTCGAGGCATTTCTCTTAATAAAATATTAGGATAAATCGAAAAATTTTGAATGATGGAGTTTCATGTAGAATACAATCTTATCATGCGTGAAATAAGCAGATGAGTTAATTGTGCATTATTTTGGCTCTAAGGATGTTATTTTGATGTTGCTTTAAGAAATGCTTCGACACAAGCAATTTTTGAAGATTGAAGAAACTGAATTTAAGACTAATTTAAAACTCCAGCGATACCTTTTGGTCAAAAATTTAATATAAAAAAAATATTTTTCATTACAAACAAAAATCCCCCATGTTTCTGAGCATTTCTGTGCAAACCGCATTGTTTTATTGTAAATAGTTTAATAATTATAAAGTTTTAAAAAGTCTACTGAATTTTGAATCGCCCTGTAATTTATTATCTTGGATGCAAACGTCAAATTTTTCCGTGGAGTTTACCTTTAAGAAACAGTAAATAAACAGTAAGAAGAAAAAAGAAATCGTGTTTGAAAATTAATTTTTAAAACTACCGTTAACGTTTCATCGTTTTCCTTGTGCTAAAACCTGTGACTCGCAAGTAGAAAACGCATGCAATGACATCTTGTGGATGCGTCACAAAACTATGCAAGTAATCACACTTTATTAATTCTATTTGCTATGGAAACACTGATCTATAGAACGACTCATTTTTTTTTTTTTTTTTTTTGTTGTTCTTTCATTTCATGATATGTTTAAATATTAAAATAAATTTTTTTTGTCAATGCGTATTTTGCTATGATATTAAATGCTCCTTACTCCTTGCTTATCATAACGCTCTGGTACTTTTTCCAACTTTTTTTAAAAAATTTTTTTTGTTAGCTTGAGAAGGATTTATTTCATTTCTTAGTAACTGGTGATGAATGAGAAGAGAAGGACTTGATATCTACTCTCAGCCTGATGTCACAAATTTTAAGTTGCCATATTTCTTATCAATGATGTCACAAATTGTATTCTTCAGTGTGCATGTACAAATTGTGCAGGATTATCTTCAGCTGCTTTGAAGTATTTGCATCCACTGAGATGGGTTGACTTAATTCTGCTTGATATCCTGCACCTCTTAGATTAAAGTTGAGCTGGGTTAAAATGTTTGCATGGCATTTTTTGGAGGATTAACTCAATCTAAACAAGTATTTGTTCATGTAAATCCATTGATGGGCTTTGATGCTAAATGCCCTTTGATTTGTTTTTTAATTCTAATTTTTAACCTTACCTGTTTGTGACCCTATCCTTTTGTCTCTTAACTATCTCAGGCCAGAAATGCCATCTGATTTTTCTTGTTCAGTTTAAGCTGATAAGAGGATAAGAGGCTGAAGGTTTCAGGTTAGAAAATCTATTATATTGGTTTATTTTAATTTTAATAACAAAATATATAAAACAGTAAAGAAATATACCGTAAATCTTCTACTATAACGTGACCTCTTGTATAATGCGACTCCACTTTTTCGGCCCAAAAAATCGGCAAAAATCCTATCCTCTTGTATAACGCGACCCCCATTTTTGACTCCTCGCGAGAAATAAAATGTACAAACTTATACAGAAAAAAAATCTTTATTTTTAAATAGTCTGGATATTTAATATTCAAAAACCTTCAAAATCTGATTCATCTGTGTCTTCGAACAGGTCTTCCCAATCTTCCTCAGTTAATTTGACATCTGTATATGCTGGAGATCGAATCTAAAAGTATTGATGAACTGGATGAATAGGTTGTACTGATTTACACTCACATTGCCAGAGTTTATATAGTGCTTGCAGTGCTATTGTCAATCAAAACTAACCAATCAACACAAAGTGGTATATTGGGTGGCAATGTCCATTGGCTGAAGAGTTCTTTTTTTTACATGTTTTTATGGAATGAATCAGCATATCGTGCCTGTTTGTAACCCAAATGATTTTAATGGGGGAAATAAAAAGTTCAGTTACATGCATTTTTACACCAAAATTCAATTTAATTTTGTAACATTTGAATTTAATTCGTCTGAATGTCATCAGCACAGAAAGAGACTTCGACAAAAGCAACTGCCTCAACTTCGAGGCAGTTTGGAAGTTTATAGCCCTACATTGATATGGAAAGCTTTCTCACTTGCACATCGACAAAAAAACACAACAGTACATCAATTTTCTTAATAAAAAGACAAGTAATCTTTACTCAGTTTAATATTTTCACTACATAAGCTTTCTTGTAGGCTTTGGTTCGAGGCAGTTTTGAAGTAGGCCTAATTAGAAGTTTCGATGTTTGGGAGAAGTTATTATCGATGTTGTTAGATGTTGGCGACGAGTAATTCGAATAAAAAGTGAATTAATATATTATATAATGAACTGGGTATTACATGCAATGTAATTAATGTATAATACACGGCAAATTCGTCTGAATGTCATCAGCACAGAAAGCGACTTCGACAAAAGCAACTGCCTCAACTTCGAGGCAGTCTGGAAGTTTATAGCCCTACATTGATAGGGAAAGCTTTCTCACTCGCACATCGACAAAAAAACACAACAGTACATCAATTTTCTTAATAAAAAGACAAGTAATCTTTATTCAGTTTAATATTTTCACTACATAAGCTTTCTTGTAGGCTTTGGTTCGAGGCAGTTTGGAAGTAGGCCTATTTAGAAGTATCAATGTTTGGGAGAAGTTATTATCGATGTTGTTAACGATGTTGTTATTATCGACGATCGGCCGCAGTCATCGGAGGGCTGATTTTTATCCTCTAGTATAACGCGACCCAGCAAATTTAGATGCTTTTTTAGGCCAAAAAAATTCGCGTTATAGTAGAAGATTTACGGTAAACATCCAATTGTATGGCATGGAAAAATTCCTCCTAATCCCATTCTCCAGTTTTTATTGTAATAATATTCGCCATTCAATCGTAAGTCCTGGGTTGCAAGTAACTGTGCTTTAATCTATCCCTGTAGACATCAGGGTTCTCCCCAGGCTCTTTCGAATGGGCGCGCCGCCCGTCTGAATACATGAAAAACTGGCCACCACTGCATAATAATTTATTTGTTTTTAAATTTTGTCCGCCCAGCTATTTTATCTTTCCACCCACCTGATAAAAGTTTCTGGGGAGAACATTGGACATGTTTGATAGTGAAATGCTTTCATGTCCATTGTTAGACATTTATTCAGGGGATGGCAAGTAAGCAGAGAATTTTTTTTTTAATAAATTAGTTCCTGATGTACTGGATGGGCCAAAAGTCCGGACCCACCGAAATAAAACCTAAACATTATGGGTGAAGCTAATAATTTCGATTGTGGATAGTGGTTAATGCATCGGGATGATAACTTGAAGGCCTTTGGTTTGAATCCAGCTGTGGAATTTTCGTTATTGTTTTCTATATTTTATTATTAACATCTGGAGGTATGGCATGGAAAAATTCCTCCTAGAGCCATTTTGCTGTGATTGTATTTTAATGTTGCTTTAATTTGTGATTAGTTGATTTTCTAATAGTTTTAATTTATTCAAAATTTTGTTTAGTATATCATCAGGAACGGATGAGGGGCATTTTAATATACAGTGGGTTCTAGATAGAATGAAGGGCATTCAAAAAATTCATACCTTTGGTAGAAGAACTGCGAATATTTGTTTGTGCATATAAAAAATATTTCAGTGGGTTCCTAGTTTGTTGATACCCATTCAAACACAACAGTGAATGGCATCTGCTGGGGCAAGACCAACCCGATTGCTGGTTGTGCCATTACAACTCGGAAATGAAAGAAATGAGCAAACATTTCATAGAGATGAAGAGCTGATAATTGAAGTGGAAAACTGTTTTCATTGCCAAACTTCGAACTTATAATGATTATATGTTGCTGGGGAAAATGTGTGATTTTACAAGGATAGTATGTGATGAAGGGCTTAATACAGTACTATACCGATCACGAAATATTCCCCACCTCAATATTGCACTATCGGAAATGTTGATAGATTCACTCCTAGAACTTGTTCAGTTGTCTGCTTTATAAGATTTGGAAAACAATAGTTTCTGTATCCAAGCGAAAGGATAACAATTTTAAAGTCAATTTTTATATAGCGTATTCACTTTTTTTGTTTCATAGAGAACTGTAAGAAATTTAATTCATAAGGTAGTAGAGAGTTTCAAATTGTCCACGTCCCACAGGGCAAAGCGCTAGCATACAAGCAAACACCTCTTGGTTAAAATGGGCGAGAATGTCGTTCCTTTAATCGGCAAGCGGATTTAAAACTATCATTTTCCAAATGATTTTTTTAACTTACTATTATTTATACAATCTATTTCAAGGTGTATTAATTTCGAAATTAATTTTATGATGCAATCTCATTGAAGAAAGTTTTCAATCACCAGACTATTCACCAAACACCCCTTTACAAAATGGCTCGTAATAGCACCTTATTTTACCACTTTTCGTAGTAGCACCTTCCTCCCTATCTCAAAAATAGATTAAACTGTTTCTAGAAACATCAGAGCTATTAGAGAAATATAACAGGAAGAGTTAATCAATCATTCTCTCTGTGCAAGTGAGGTGCGGAATATTTCGTGATCGGTATTATACAAGTGCAAGATTTTGATCTTCTATCTCCTAGCTTTTTTCCCAAATGTATGGATTTTCAGAACATTTCTTGTATATTAATGAATTGCAAATACAGTACATTAATGATAAATCAGATTTGGTTTATATAAACATTGTTGCATTAAATTGGTAAACATCTTTAGGGTTTCCATAGAGGATCATAAGGATATTTTATGAAGGAAAATCCACCATTCAAAGGCATACTGTAAACAAAGGATGTCAAGACTTGTCAAAGAACCAACCATTCACCAGCTAACAATCCAGTACAATGTTGGTTATGCAGAAAGCATTTTGGAATGCACAAGGCATTGAACAACGGCGAACATGCAATTCGTTATCAATATCAAGGAATAGTGATTATTTTTTCTAAAAATGTATAGTTATTTTTTAAAAAAATTATGAAAGTTAGGTGCTCATAAAAACGCTATGTCATAGCACTCTGTGCCGTGCCGTGACGTCACGATCCTCCTGCTATTCTGAGTCTGGTTTTCTCCTTCGTTGACAGTACTGTGTCTGCTGAAAATATCGACAAGAAAAAAGTGTACAAACACAAATATTGTTTCCTACCATCTGTACAAACACTTCAAAATCGACACCAAATAAAATTTTTCTAACAGGTCCCAAAAACCCTGAGAAAAGAAAAAATATTTTCGGCAGCGAGAAAGGATAACACTTGTCACGCAATCGGAGAGAAATCGACAATGTATTTTTGTGAAGACCATTTCAACGAAGGTTTTTTATTTAATATTTTTAATGCATATCATGTATGTAATTAAAAAAAACCACATTATATCATTTAAATGTGCATTATATCATTTAAAAAATAACAACTTGTCAATAAAATACTAATTGGGGGGGGGGGGGGCAACAAAAAGCAATTTTTTTTTTTTTTTTTTTTTTTTTATATTTACTGTGAGCACAGCAGGTTTCTCCAATTACAATGTTCACTAAAATTTACAATATCACAAGTTAAAAGTTTTTTCAAATATTTCAAAACTTGCAATATACACAATGAAGTACATTAAAAAAAAACAACAAACAAACAAAAAAAAAAAACATAAGCGAAAGTATACTCTTTATTAAGATTTAAAATAAAACAAACTTTCGGAAATATGCTATACAAAAATATATTTAAGCCTATCGGCATCTGCTTAAGTATATTCTGTGTTTAGTGCATTTCCAAAGTTTGTTTTATTTATTCTAAATCTTAATAAAAATAACAGATCAGCTTTTATTAGTTTCGGATATGCTTTCTGAAGCCTTCTTCAAAAGGCACTATGAGGTGGCTTGTCACCACGATTTATTTCTTTTACTTATTATACATACAAAATTCGTGCGGTAAATTATTTCATATTTGTGAGGGTAAATTATTTCATACGTGTCATATTTCGTGAGGGTTTTCGTTTAATCATTAAACTCGAAACCAGTGTATCTGTAATACAAAGCAACATGGCCAATAGGTTTACAGGTATATTAAAATACATTATGTAAGCTCTTAGCAAAGAATGAAAATGTAAGCCAAGGAAATGGTTTTAGTCTCTCGAACTTTTGCCTGAAACGTAATGTTCGTCACTTCTAAAAAAATCCGCAACGCTTACGTCGATCTTTGATCTTTTTGATATCCTGAATCGGTCATGGTAATTTTCTGTTTAAAAAAAAAACAACAAAAAATTATGATGAAAGGAAAGCGATGTTGTGAAATATGAATCTTATTCAGTGTACAACAACGTGAAGTATAGGATAACAGGTGGATCATGATGTCAAATCGAGGAAAACCAATCAGAATTGTTTTCAAATGGGGCATGCTTTCGCATTTTAAAAACAAATTTAGTAAATTTTAAAAGTTAATAGCGATTTTGACCACGATTTTCATGTTTAGCATGTCCAAATCTGTAAAAAACAATTTCATGCATGTACCCAATTGCTTAGCTAAGTTAAACAATAAAATGTCCTGGTCAAGTTCTTCTTCCATAGGCACAGAAGAGGAAAATGATTCCACTGAATGTATGATTGAACCGTAGACAGCTATTGAAGGATTGCCTGGTCTGATGAATCTAGTTTCCAACTGTTCTAGGTAGAGAGGTATGTTGGGTTGGCTTGAGACCCTTCCTTTGTGATGCTAGTTTTGCATGTTGGTGGTAGCAATATAATGATTTGGAAAATCTTTTCTTGGCATTACATGGGTTTCTTGTTCCTGTGCAGGTTTTGCATCAACTGCTGTATGTGGGGATGCATCTGGCCAATAGTGAAATTTAAATGATCAGTGCCTAACTGGCACTGAGTATTTAAAAATCACCACTGACCAGATGCATCTCCACATACTGTGTTCCAACAGGACATTGCTTTCATCAGGACATTGTCAGTGGGTGGTTCAAAGGACATACTGTAGAATTTCTGGCGATAGATTGGCTAGTATACTCACTTGATCTCAACCCAGTCGAACTTGTGGTTGGATCAGAATTGGAAGGACTGATCTGACTTGCACAGTCACAACTGACTAGCGTGGTGCAATTTTGGACTGCCATACAGGTTGCAGATTGTTTCAGGCACCCTGTGGAATCAATGACCAGAAGAATCCAGAATCGACATGCCATAATAAATTGGACAGAGAGTGTATTTTAGAATTTATCTTAAAGGAACTTTGGATTGACCAGTGAATAGCTTATAGTTTGTCCAGCAAGATAGGAGTGAGCATGCCCTGGCATTGATATAGATTAATAATGACAGGCATCAACGTGGATGGAATTATGGGGTTTCTTCATTATCAACGTGGATGTCATTCATTTAACATTCATATGTTGTGACCAGTGATCATAATGGCTACCACTTTTGGTATTTGAGGATGAACTATTCACAGCCAAGCTAAGGAGATTGCATGGGAATGGGTTTTCTTATTTTAAAGATAAGGATCCTGATAAAAGTAAATCAGCGTTAATAAAGGAAACATCTAAAGCAACACAAAGTTTCTGTGATTCCCGTTTGAAGACGACAGGATAGGGCTTTTTTAAATTGTATTCTCAAATTTTTTATTTATTTTTAATTTAGAGCCCAATATACTTAATTTGATTATGAAATAAAAAGTAAAATTGTTATAAAATGTGGGATGATCAATTGCATGATCACACCTTTATCTGATTGGCCAATTCAGAACTTTCGAGGCTCTGCCCACTCCAACTCTTGCTGGATTAACTATAGTAATAAAAGGGCTAAGAATCTTTCCATACCTGTTGCCAGATTCATTTCTTGGAATTTATTGAACTGAAAGAAATTTAATAAGTATGTTTAATAATTTCAGTTGGGATCATTCAATATGAATAAATAAAGCATATAATGTCGCTATAAGTGTTACTATTAAAAGCCATTCCTTTCTAAATACCATATAAAGAAAAGGAAAAAAAAAAAAAAAAACTGTAGAAAAAAAAAAAAGAAAAAGTAGATGAAGCAAATGGTTTTAAAAAAAACAACAAGGAAACAAGTTATAACATAGTCTCATCTTAATTTTCTGATGGACAAGGCAGCATAAATCCCATAAAAAAGGACAACTTCAACAGAGAAATTGACAACATTCAAGACGTTGCTATAAAGAACAGAGGAGATGATCGAAAAAAAAGACGAAAGTTCAAGGAACTAATTAATTATGGATTCCACCAGATTCCAGATGAATAAATAAGGAAAAAAATTACCTACATTTTTTCTTACAAACATAAACTGATCAAAGATTTATAGGGCAACTTTAAGGAATATGACAAAGTATAGCCTACAAAAATCCTAATTCATTGATAGGTTTGTTGGTTAAGGACTTTATCTACCTTACAATCTGGAATTTAAAAAATTCCTTATAAAAATTGTGATAAAGTTTACCAAGGGTAATCTTAAAGAAACTTGGAAACAAGATGAAGGAACATATTGCCCACATGTAAATAGGGATGCCCGGGTAAGTTAGCTGTAGATTGACACCTTTTGCTGGCCAAACAACACTGAAAGAAGACCTTAGATTCTAGCCAGGTCAATAGCATTTACTTACTGGAAGTGTATGAACTCTTGAAATCCAGGAGGAGGACCCTAAATTGCTATTGAATGATGATTCTGCCCCCCTTGGGGATTCCAAATTGTTCCAGCTTATTCAAAAATCTGGCATTACTAAATTTATGATTTATTTTTTTGTTTTATTCCCTATGGGCTCTCTCTTCTGATTGGCTCTTGTATTTTATTCCTATTACATGTTCATTTGTAACTAGCCCTTCAAATCTTTACCCTGATTGGCCCTTGCTATCTATAAATTGACTAAGTTGTATCTTGTTTCCTTGCATTCCACAAGGTGGCTGATATGCATATATGGATAATTACGAAGGTAGCCCAGAAAGTAATGCACCACAATTTTTTTCTTCAATAATTATTTATTGAACACAATGAAACTTATACACACGAAAGAATGATGTTTCTTCTACACTCTCTATTTTTCCACATAATCTCAGTCCTGTTCTATGGGTTTCCTCCAGCGAGACACAAGGGCGTGTATGCCCCGTCGGTACCAGTTCTTGTTCTATTCACGCAGACATGTCTTCACTGTGCGAATCACCTCTTCGTCATCCTCAAAATGTCTTCCACGAATGGCATTCTTCAATGACCCAAACAAGTGAAAGTCTGAGGGCGCTAGGTGCCATAGACTGAACGTAAACGTTTGTGAAAGTTTCCAACGCTTCTTGCTCCACAGTGAGAAATTTAATGACGACACACAGCTTGTAGCGTACATCACTTACAGACGCCATGTTGTTCCATTGCTGCACATACGCTATCTGTCGGAAGAAATGGAAACTTTGCGCGTGCACTCCGAAAACTTCAAAGAATGCATATCTCAAGTTTCGCATTGTTGGGGACGGAGAAAAAATATTGTGGTGCATTACTTTCTGGGCTACCCTCGTAAATTCTTTTTCCTCACTGGGCTACCATAATGATAAGCTCCACAATGATCACTTAAGCCGCACATTGTTGGCATTTATTGGATTCAGTTTCTTGTGTTCGTGCAGCGCCGAGGGGGAGCGTGGTGGGGCAAGGGACAGCATGGCGCTGTGCCACGCTGATTTTCCCTACCGGCATCACTGAATGTGAACATACTTTTCTGGCGATGAAGCTGTACAAAGAGAATTCACCGCCTGATTCAGACAACAGCCCAAAGAATTTTATGCTGCTGGATTTGAGGGACTTGTGAAATGATGGGACAAATGCCTCTTTGTACAGGAAAATTATGCAGAGAAATAAAAGTAGTAAATTATGCCTCATCTTATTTGTTTCATTTCTATATCCATTTGTGACTTACTGATTTCCCCTTGTATATTAAAAACTGTAATAGGGAGTAATCTTGAAACGTTTCTTTTCTTGTCTATTGATGATCTATCTTTATGCATATCTGAGATGATGCAATGGACTGTATCAACTTGTCATCATTCATGATATATTCAAGAGATCTTTCATGAAAAATCTATAAAATTACGGTACAGTGTAACAATAATATTTTTGACACTTGTGACAGCTAGCCGATTTCTGTTCTTGGTCCATTGTGTCTAAATCAAAGAAAAAATTCTCTCTACATTAGCTTTACGAGATGGATTACAAAAAACAAACAAAAAACAACTCTGCCATTTTGAGCTCTTTTGACACACAGCTGAAAATACTTTTCCCATATTTTATGTGCGACATCTATCATTAATATCTGGATTGGTTTCTAGAAAGTTTATTAAGTTACAGAACTGTTCAGAGAATTTTATATCGATCTCAATCCCCTTTGTACTTGCATATAACATTGAAGGCTGCATATCATTCCAGACAGAAACACTTTCTGGTTCATCCACTAAAAACATTCATCATTTTAAAATTGTTTTATCCAAGATTCTAAATAAGACAAGTTATTAAAGATTCCATGCATTGTCTTTCAACGCATTACATTTTCTGTTAATCCCATGGAGAAATTGACCATCTTTAGACCCTCAGTCACTAAGTCACTTTCTAGTCCTCACATATTTACTTCGAATTAATTAGACAGTTATATTTTATGTGAACACTATACCCTCGTCAGCTATAGGCCTAATCCGTAGACATTTCCTATTCGGAAATCGGAGTGACAATACAAAAAAATTAGAATGAGAATAACAAACAGCAGAAGAGAATAACTTTCTTTTCTTGTGACAATTGTCACACACCATAGTGTACAAAAACCCTGACGAAACCCGGTTTCTCTGCCGACCCCGGACTGCAATTCAAAAAATAGGACATGTCGGGGAAATCCGGACATCTGGTAACCCTAGCTAAAACTATTTTAATCTTTTGCAATGAATTTTAATAATAAAACCTGAATGTTAAATTTCATCAAAATCCATTATAAAGTTTATGCCTTAGACCTAGCATACATTTAACTGAATAGACTGACTTTGTGAATGATAAGGAATTTATGAAGGATAGGTAATGCAGAACAAATTATGGAAATATCAAAGAAAATAAGGAAAGTGATAGCTAGCAAGAATGACAAAGAATACAGTAGTAGATTTCACATGAAGGTCTGATATGTTTAAGATTGATGAAGATATTATATTGAGTACTTTTGAAACTTTGGCATTCAGGAATATTAAGAGAAATGCAAGACATATTGAAACTTAATAATAAAATTTCTTTTCTAACCAAAAATTTCATTTGCTAATTTCTTTTAATCAATTTTAAGATTACAAGATTTTTAAGATACAGATTCAACATGTAAGTGATCAAGAACAAAGTTATCAATAGAAAAAGTGTATTGTGTTTTTGCTAGATTTCCCTTATTGATCTTATTTTTTATATTATTAAAAAAAAATCAAATCTTTTAAATTAAGACCAAACCTTTTTTTATGTTATTTCAGCAAATATGAAAAACTGGATCCCGTACATAATTTGAAGAGGTGATGATTTTGAAGCATTTTTCAAATGTAATTGGATTGAGGAACTTCATGAAAAGAAAAATTAAATATTCTCTTTTTATTCTGCTTTTTAACAAGTGTTTGAAAAGAAAATTGGAAGTTTGGAAGATCACTTGTTACTTTGAGTTTAGTAGGAATAACTAGATAAATATCAAAGTAATTCAGTACATATTGCCAGTGAATTTGATGGATATTCCAAAGGAAGTTCCAATGCAACATTACAATTTCACCAGAGGCTCTTAAAGATAAAATTTAAAAGAAAAATGTTTAATCCATCATCATTAACAATATTTCCTCACCTACAAAGTGTTACAGAGAGTAGTTCTCTAATTAATTCCTGTGAAACTTGCATGAAAGATTCTTTTTATCATACGGAGAAAAAGAAAGATAAAAGCATGATTCCATCACAAATACCAAATGTTAATGATTGCCAAACAACCATAGTTAATTATTCAGACATGCTAAGAGGCAATGTACCAGAATTATATGAGAGTGAAAGACAATCAGTTGAAGATCGACCCGCTCTTAAAGACTTGGGCAAAATTTCAAATATATATGTGTTCACTAAGAGGAATGCATTTAAAAATTCTCTGATGAATGAACAATCATCTCTGACAGGTAATTGCAGAATCAGTGGAAAACATAATGGATTAGTAGATTCATTAAAACCAAGAAATTCTGAAGATTTAAGTACGTTTAAAAAATCATCTACAATTAAAAGAGAAGGCAAGAACATTTTGATTAAACATGCTTGTAGTTATACAACCACTCCTGTGATATCTCAAAATTCTCATTTAGCTGGATATAAACTGTACAAAAATGCTAAATGTAAAGAGCAATTTGGGCTTGAAAAAATGCCCAAAAATGAAGAAGAAAAAGTCGATGGCAAAAAAACATGGCCTATTCCCTGTTATTCAACAATAAATTATTTACAGCATACACTTAATGTAGTCTTTGGCATACATTCTTCTGTGAGTTCTTCAGAAGACCTCACTTCCAAAGGTAAAGATGATTTTTTCCCCCTTTGTAATTAAGATTTGATAAGGCTTGAAATAAGTTAAATTCAAATTTCAGAATTGAAAAACAAGATTACATGATTACTTTCTGCAAAGACTGTGTTCGCTGCCCTACCATTATTATTCAGAAAAAAAAAAACAGAAATCCAAACTAATTGAGGATGTGCCCTGTTTGGATTCCGGAAAAATTGGATTATTCGGGGGGGGGTGGGGGGGCTAAAATTTACAGTGAATATACCGAATTGTCCTTAAGCGCACATTGTAATAGGATAAAGACACTTGAGGGCACGTCAGGGCAGGGATGAGAACTGGAGGAGACTCCACATACTGACTCACTAATTTTGGTAAAAACGAAAAAGAAAAAATTCTACAAGTAGCTTTCACCCAATTAAATACACAGGCAAAGCCATTCGATGCACTTCTCAAAATTTTCCGAGAAAAAATTCACAAAAATTCTTATCAATGACTGCATGTTATAAATGCCTAAAGTGTAGAATAGGATTCTGTTAAGTTTGGTGGTCTGGCAGTAAGGTGTTGGAGTCCTATTTTACAAGTACGGGTTCAAATCCCATCTTCGATAAATTAGTGTTTACCTGAATATAACAGTAGGCGTTTTCCAAATCCAGGGAGGCAAAAAATTGGGGTCTTATAAGATTCGAGTATTTGAGAAAAACATCAAACTGTGCACATAGAGAATTGGAGGCTTCTGTTTCACCCACGTTAATGAACATCACATTACATCTAATGAATGGCAAATAAAGATTCGCACGTGTGAAAAAATATCATTTCATCAAACAGTCTAAAACGCTAAACATCATCACATATTGTGTAATACTGAAACACGTTGGGAATATAAATGTTTTTCTGTAATGCTCAATTTGGTCTCTGTTTTATTCTTTGGAAGTTGTCATGAAAAGTAGGCATGTTTATCAATTCTTTTATGGAAACGTAATCCATTATTAAGCCATTCTGCATCTTAAGGCAACAAAGAAGTTTCTTTGTATTTAAATTTGATGAAGTGCTTAATGAAATAATTGGTGCTCCCAAGATTCCACCAAATGGTTCTCCTGATTCTTTGAACCTACAGATTTTTGATAATTTTAAGATTGTACGTTAAAATTTAACTTCCAAATTTGCTTTTAATATGAGAGTTCTTCTTAGAAGTACTTCTAAAACTGTGTTGACCTACAGCAATTTGATTTACCTGGCTGCAAATAGCGGGTCTTTGGAAAGCACATACTCTTGCTGAAATTCATACTGTTAATGCTTGCAACTTGCTAAAGCTTCTGGATATTCTTCAGGAACCTGTGATATGAACTTCGACAGATTTTCTGTCTGAAAAAAAGGAAGTTGTAATAAGAAGCTATATCTTGATTATAGAAGGGAGTACGGGAGGACAGGATTTTTTGCTTTGCCTAAAGTTGTCTAATTTTCAATGACAAGGTGATGGAATATTGGGCTCAAAGTTTGATTCCCTGCGATTTTGAAGAAGCTTCAAGTCATTTAAGCATGTATCAATATTATACATTGGAACCAGCTTATTATTTTTCAAAATGTATTATAGATAGGTATATTCTGTATGTAATCCATTTATGTGAATGAATGATTAATCATTTATCTTCTCTAGTAAGTAGTACAAGCCTTTTCAAATGTCCTTTACATTCTTACATTATTTCTAATAGTTTGAACATATTTCCAGTTTACTAAACATTATGGATATGTCTTAAATAATGCATTTAAACAATTAACTGCTGCAATTTAAATATCCATAATAGTGGGTCTTGTATTGCTATTGATTAAATAAATAACCAATAACTATTTGTAATAAAGCAATACTAAAATTTATATTGCTCTATACAAGTATATGATTAAACTTTAGTATTGCTTTACTACAGATTGTATTTGGTTATTTGTTATTTAAATTCTTTCATCGAGAATGTAACATGGGATTCAGAGATTCAGAATTGCAGCATCCAAATTCAAATAATCAACCAAAATGAAAATGTGCACATTTGAGTGAGTGAGTGTGTGTTTGCGTGTGTATGTTACTTTTTTTTTTTCTTTTGAAAACAAGTTTAAAAAAAATTGAATAAAATGAATTTTGTTGTTTCTATTTAAAGCCTTCATAGAAGAATCGAATCCCAGCCATAATTGCATTTCATGCATTTGTTATCATTTCAGGCAACCCAACTAACAAATGCTCTACAAAAAACAGATTGAATTTTATCACTGTGGGATTAAATGGTACAATAATGTACGATATTTGAAAATTTATTCATGATTAAAATAATTAATGAGTAAGTCATTATCTTAAAGATAATTATTATTTTGTAAAATTAAAAAGTAAGTCGTCAAAGTTTCATAATTCTTTCAAAATTGCATGCAAATATTAACAAATTTCTCATGTATTGCTTAAAGTATTTGAACAGCTTACATGTTTTTTCTTTTCTTTTTTTTTTTCCAGTGTTAGTAATTATCTTCAGACTAAAGGTTGGCATCGTCTATCAGACAACAGTAGAAATTTTCACTTGAAATGGGTGGAATCTAAAAATCAAATTGATTACAAAGCATTTCGAGAAGGTAATTATTTTTTTTCTCTTATTCAAGCAAGCTGTAAGTCAATATAATTATAGTAAAAGTTAAAATGGGAGCTGAATAATTAATAATGCACTTAAGTAGATTTCATGATGGACAAGCAGGTGAAATTAAACAAGATTGTAAAAAAAAAAAAAAAAAATACTGTTTTAGGTGAGCAGATGGTTAATCATTTGCCAAGCACCTGTCAGCTGAGCAACAAAATCCATCTTTTAAATTTGCTGAGAGAATTGCACAATGAACATCGACCTGGATTAATGAAATTGTCGGATATTTTCCCAGAAACATATCGTTTAGATTTACGAGCAGAATACGAATCTTTTCAAAAGGCTTTTAAAGGTTTGAAGCTCAAGCCCATTCTTGGTTTTTATTTTAATTTAATAAACTTTTTTCTTTTCCTTTTTTTTCTTCTCCTTTTTCTTTTATGGATAAACTAAATAAATAAAATAAACATAGTTGATTTTAGATGGAGAAATTTGGATTTGCAAACCTGCTTCTTTAAACCAAGGCAAAGGAATTTTTCTTGTTCGCCAGTTAAGTGATGTTGAAAAAAATCTAAATCTTTCCAGTAAAGAAAATGTTAAAATGCCTCTGCGAATCATCCAAAGGTTAGAGAAAATAATATCCTATTAACTTCTTGTAATCTGTATTGAAATAATTAGATTTTATCATATGGAAATGAGAATTAAATTTTTGGTATATACAGTATTTAAAATTATAAGGCTTAATTTGTGATTTGGTTCCAATTTGATCAGAATGCTAACATCATTAAAAAAAAAAAAATAAAGAAGAAAAAACTGCTTTAGAATATATGTGAATGTGGGATTCGAATTTGTTTATTATCATCTAGTTTATGGGTAAAAACTTGTATGGATGTGTTCCTGTGCTTAAGAAAAAATTATCATGTATAATGCAATTTTTGACTCAATTGTGGATGAACGAGACACTGTCGTAAGAGATTTGGGTATACAATATATTGAATTCCATTTATCTGTTCAGACTTTATACAGGGTGTAACCAAAAGATCGGGACAATGGAATATCTCAAGATATGCACATCGGATCGAAAAAACAAAAAAAAAACAACGTGTTTAGTATATTTCAAAAAGCTATCCAGTGATAACAAACTCAACCCCCCACCCCCCACTGACACAGAAGGTGGGCAAGGGGCAACTTGAAAATCTTAGATAGGAACCCCTATTTTTTTTTTTTTTGTTGAAGATTCAGATTCTACGGGGAAAAATACGAAACTTTTATCGGAAACATTTTTACCAATTCGTTACAGATGGCGCTGCCATCATTAAAAATCAGATTTATAGATTCTCTCGAGAAGTGCACTTCTCACCAAAAGATAAATAAGAGACACTTTGAAAAATTTGGAAAATTTGAAGAATTTTAAAATTTGAAACACACTTCCAAAGTCTACTTCCGAACGCTGAGATCAATTACATGTGTGAACGTCGATTCTTTATTATAAAGTTGAATTTCAACTATCCCTCATTATCGTATGTTGTAAATAAAAAATCAGAAATTGTGTTACTGTACATCTATTCAAACGCAATGGCCAACCTTTCTGAAGAAGAAAAAATAAGTATTCTGATTATGCAAGGATGGGGCAATCATCAAAGGTCGTATGCTTAAATAAGAGCACTATATAACGAAAATTTTCACAGTCCAAACAATCCTATTTCAAGATCCACTATCAAGCGCACCATGAGGCGCTTCCAGGAAATGGAAAGTGTCAAACATCGTGATTGACCTAAATCATTGATGTTGCATTGTTGTTCACTGAAGATCCTCATCTCAGTACCCATAAAGCTGCTCAATACATGACATCAATCACATGGTTATGGACAGGATTTAGAAGAGAATAAAGTTCCACCCTTACAAAATTCATCTGATACAAGAGTTGAATGAAAATAATTTTGATTGCCATATGGATTTTTGTGAACAAATGATGACGATCCCACCTTTCTCGCCAGCATTGTTTTTTTCTGATGAAGCCACTTTTGAACTATCTGGTCATGTCAACAGACACAACTGCAGATTTTGGTCTGACAGCAATCCCCACTGGTCGCTTGAATGTCTGGTTGAGAGTGCTGAACATTCCAATAATTGGTTCATTTTTGATCGACGAAAATTTGAATGCTGAGATGTGCTGTGGAATCGATAGTTCCAGCAATCTGAGAGATTACAGAGGATAGCTTTGACGATGCATGGTTTCAGAAAAATGGTGCAGGGCCACACTTAGCTTTAATTCTTTGACATTTTGTGGACATGCAATTCCCTGAACAATGGACTGGAAGAAGAGGCGAAATTGAGTGGTCACCTCATTCCCCTGACTTTTCACTATTTTCGTCTACAAAATAAAGCCAACCAAAATTGATAATAAAAATTTTTTTTTAAAAATTAGAAGTTGCTTAATTTTGAACATAGACAAGAAAATTTACAGTGAAAGTCCTTTAAACAACTGTTCTTTAAATGTTTGGCATTTATGCAGTTATAATTGCAGGAAGTTTGAATAGCACAGAATGGCTCATCTAATGATGTATAGTGCCATGTGGGCAGATCTGGGGGCCAGCCAGGTGGCCGAGAGGGCTAGGGCATAGGCTTTCTAGTTCTCGAGTCTGCCTGACCGTGGGTTCGAATCCTGCCGTGGTCATGGATGTTTGTGTTTGTCCTGGGCTGAGTACAGATATAACTTGTGTAAAAGGCGCAAAATGACCTTAGTAGTCAATGCCTTAATTTCTAGATCCAGATCTGGGGGTATAAATACAGCAGTGCATCCACGCTACTATACTCACTTCAGCATGAATAGGAAAAAGAAGTGGTCTAATGGACTTTGAATGAGGCACGAAATAAATGGCAGGCATACTGGAATTAGCATATAGGAAATAGCTGTTCCCTTCAGTAAACTTTTCATATACTGATAATAAATAAAACACTCTTTCTTGTTGTGGTGAAAGAGTGGTTTATTTATTATCATTACTATTATCCACATTTTTTTCTTTTCTTTTTTCTAATTTATTTTCACAATTGTATCTCTTTTATAAAGGTGAGGCATTTATCTTGAGACAAGGTGAGGCATTTATCTTGAGACAACTGAATATCTCGGAAACTAAGCATTTTACGAAAAAATGTCCAAAATCAAAAGTGAATTATTTCGCGGGGGGAAATTCATTAGTTAAAAAATTTACCCCCCCCCCCCTTGTGAGGGGGGCTTGGGGGTAACTTTGAAATCATAAATAGGAACCCCTATTTTTAATGGTATATTCAAATTGTACACAATATTCGAGAAATGTTTTATTCTTGGTGTTTTTTCAATTGATCCAACTGTTTAGGAGATAGAGGCCCTGAAAGTGTGGAACTTTTAAAGTTTTGAACCCAATTTTATCGATGAAGACAGAGAGATAGAGAGTAGATCTTACAGACATTCCTATTCTACTTTTTAATGGTCTTTAAGAATCCGAAGTCAGAATTTCAAAAATTCAAAATTTTTTAGTGCACAAGTAAACTTTTGGGTGCAGCAGTCATATGGAGACAGAGTCTATGCGTGTGTATTGAAAAATATGAATGAGTCTGCAGTTTTTATTTTCCAGAAAAACACTTCATTATATGGACTTGCCGTTATAAATTTGGCATTAAATAGAGTGCAGTTATATAGAGGTAGCACTATATAATGATGCCTTACAACGCCATTCTTATTCTTAGCTTTAACAAAGGATAGTCCAAAATGTCCACTGTTTTCAGTCTTACCACTCTACCCAATTTTAGTTTTATTCCAGGGTTTATGTGTCTCATCCTTTATTTTTTCTACATCTGTCTTTGTTAAGATTTTAGGAAGACTGTATGGAAGAATCAGCAAGTGGTTTTTGTACTAATGACGCTCTTTGATTGGCAGTATGAGAGTTTTTATATCCCTTAGTGTTTATTCACTGAAGCTAC
>JAHWFO010006205.1:161232-186746 GCA_023313115.1 Rhysida immarginata
ATATATATATTTTTTACCTGTTCCCAAAATTTGAATCCACTTTAATGGAGAACAATTAGAAAATTAGCAAACAGAAGAAAACAAAAGTGCAATTAAAGCTGGCATTTTCTGAAGAGCTGTGCTGCTGTTCTAGAGCATGGAAGTATCATTTTCCTTAAATTTTCACTCAAAGCATTTTGTATAAGCCTGGATAATTAAAGTATATTTAATTTTAAGGAAGGGCTTGGAATACAACTCTTATTTTCCAAGATCTCTTAATATGTTGACTCTTTCCATCTGGAAGTCTTTTAGGAATGTAATTGTGCATGATCTTAAATTCTCTTACATTTTTTCTTAGACGATCTTTTTCATCATATTGCAAGTACTAGTACTTGTGCTGTTGTTTTTAAATCATAAAAGCTGAACATATGATCATTTTTCTTTGCAAAAAAAAATCCAAGCATATATTTGTGCTTTCACTTTCTTTTCCTTTCTGCATTTTTTGTCTGTACATACTGATATATATTAATAAAATTACCATAAATAGTGACTTATGCCAGAAAATTGCAGTAGCTGAGTTCATGCATAACACAGCAGGAAAAATTAGACACTAATATTATCACTAGTGTTGCACAATATGATACGATATTATCATATCATATTTTCAGTACTCCCCGGTTTCACTTGTTGTACTCCTTGTTCCTGCCGAATGATGAAAGCCTTGCTTTCGAAATGTGCATCCAGGTCGTATTTTTCTTTTATTTTTGTTGTGGTTAAAGAGTTTTTCTTTCTTAGTTATTATCATATCACTTGATATTGGATCCCAATATTTCTATATGTATCGATATTGTAAAATTCCAGTATATCGCGATACGATATTTCCTCCCAGTACAATATGCCCTATATCAAATTGTCAAGGAGTTAGAATTGTGGAAAGTTTTGTGATGAATAATTTAATTGTGATGTTGGGTCGAATGTGAAGTCTGTGACCATCAGAGGCTGCTATCCTCAGGCAATTGTCTATTCCTTTCAAGTTCTCAAACTTCCCAAGATTCTGTCTTCTTTTCTGGTTCTGATTCACTTTCACTGATATAGAGGAAAAACTCTATATCATTCTTCATGTTCATCATCAATAGACGTGATCGCATGGCATAACACAATGGAAAGTTCTAGTGTCTGGAATGTCATGACCAAACTACTGTAACTGATATTACTGACACCATATATGGCGGGTTTTTCCGTCGAATTCCATCACTGTTTGCAATCAAATCATGAAAACTGATGTGTGAATCTATTAGTTTATTGGAAAAACACCCAATCAGTTTATTCTGTATTATCAAAAATTGCCTTAAAATGTCAAGTTGAATACATTTTCAAAAGTTGCAAACGGTTTCAAAATGGTTTCAAAACTATTTTTCTTAGATTCTCTGGATAAGAAATTTTGCAAAATGATTTTTACAAATTGTTTTGTACACTATTTGATTATTAAACTCGTCATTGTTTATGAATATCATTTGCGATTTTAATTTAACGTTAAAAACGTTACTCAGTAGATGTTACTCTTAAAATATCATTTATCGACAAATATCGATATTTATCGTAGGAATATTTTTTGTGTATTGTTCAACAGTGGTTATCATACAAAAAGGAGTATAAAGTTGTTTCATTGAAAGAGAAAGCTCAAAAAGAATTATTGTATTATGTGCTTTCTTTTTTATTTATTTAATTGAAAATTTAGCGGTGCTTATATAACTATTTGCAACGAGTAAATTATTAAAGAAGTCTAAATGAAGTTAATAAAAAATATTGCTGGCTTTTTGATATTCCAGGTATATTAAAGAACCTTTATTGTTGGATAAGAAAAAGGCGGACTTACGAAGTTTTATGTTAATTGCATCTACAGCACCTTATTTAATTTTATTTTATCCAGGATATGTGAGGTTATCTTGCAGTGATTTCGATATTTCTAGTGATGATATGTCTGTTCATCTTACAAATCAAGTACATCACCGTCTTCAGTCAAGATTTAAAATAGACATTTCATCAAACTATTTTATTACAGTAATACTTTTTTAAATATTTCATTTTAGTGTATCCAAAGAAAGGACCCTCGTTACCATCTGATGAAAGATAACACTGTGTGGAGCATAAAACAACTGAATGACTATATAAATAAAAATATTGCTCCTTCAAGAAACATTGAATTCAATTGGGTGTATTCTTCTCTTATGGTAAATATAATAATTAGTTCAAGAATTAGTTATATGAATTTCTTAGACTTTAAGAGAATGAATTAAAAAATAAGAAAGGAAACATGCAGACAATATTTGCTAATAAAATCACAATTAAATAAAACTGTTTCCTTTATATTGATAAGTTGCAGTGGGATCCAATAAATGTATACCCACTATAATCTGACATTTTTCCATAACAGCAAACTGGAAAGTTTGATATCTCCAAATTATTAAACGAAGAAGACCTGAAAAGAACCTTGATGAGAACTCGCCATAATCAGCTGTTTCTTGATAATGTTGGTAGACACTTAGGGTACAGCCATGTTCATCACTTAAGTGAGGTCAAATAGCGCTCAAACATGAGGAGCACTGTTTTAGTATGTGACATATCTAATACGTCATTTATTTGTTTAATTGCTTTGCCCGGCAATTTTCTTAATTTTCTTGACTTTTATTGCTTTTCTTTGTTGGCAGAGTTTTATCTATTTTTGCTTGTAAAAACAATGGGGAAGCGTGCTTTTGTTGTTTAGAAAAACAAGTTTATTATTTTCAGGAATTCGAAATCCCTCTTGGTGGGGAGACATCTTGAAAAAGATTGGGGTGCAGGAAGTCATGTCCTACACCCACAGTCTTTAAAGAGTTTGCTCTTGCTTGCAGAGTAATGTTCTATATTGGAACATTGTAAAGTTGCTGGAGTAGTCGGAGCAACAGGCCTGTGTGAACAACCATAGCCTTTGGGGAAAGTTGTTGGAGCAACTGACCTGTATAGTAGACTTTGTGGTTGTTGCCATCATGCCTACATTTTGGTTATTAGTACCATTGCTTTATTTGTTGTCGTAGTTTGGCAAGTGGATTACCAGACTTGGATTTTGATGTTCAAGTCCAGGCAATTGTACACAATTATTATCGAACAAAAGGTTGGTGTTTATGTTCGGGTCTGTTGGACTAGTGTCTATACCTCGTCCAACAAGAGAAAAACAGGGTGTGTCACAGGAAGTTTCAGATTAGCCAATCAGAGAAAGGGGGCCTCATGCGCTTACTCACTTCTGTCTCATGTCTCATTGAAGAAGCGCTTTATAATATTACAGCAGAAGCTTTAATATTATTCAGTTGCTTTGCTTTAATTATAATTAAAATAATTGTACACTTCATAAAATTGTCTTTTAACTCAATTTTCTATATATCGTTTACTTATTTTAAGGTAATAACGTGCAGTCTGTTTAACCATCATTTTTTTTTTATATTTTTACATTCTAATGACATGTTTTTTTTGTTTTTTTTAAAGAATTATAAGGTTTTATTAAAGATGCTATCTTATTTTTTATTTTTTTAATAAAATACAGTTTTATGATACGTTTTCCATTACAGTTAACGATATCTCTTTCGTTTATTTGCTGGCCATGAGAATGGCCTTTGAATGTATAGTCTTGAAAAAGACTTTTTGAATTATATCTAAATTCAGGCTAAGGAGATTGTGGTAGAACGTTAATGTCATTCCACTCTTCTTCTTCTTCACTGTTGCTGTCTTCTCCATTAACATGAATTATTAAAGGCTCCACTTGATCTTCAATCAAACAGTCCGTTTCCCAATATCGTTCTTCCACACGCAAAACGTGTTCTATCGCTTTTCTCCAATTTTCAGGAGTTACATTATCAATTGCCGTTCTCGTTGGTTTTTCAACATCAGCAATCTTTAAAGTTGTATTCTTCTTCCGTATATATTCTTTTACCTGTGCCCAAATAAGTTCAATGGGATTGAGATCACAGTGATAAGGAGGTAGTCTTATCACTAAATGGCCGGCATCGCTAGCCAGTTCATCTATAACATAGCGCTTTGCTGTTTTGTGTTGTTTGATAACATCGTACAGCTCAACTTTTGACATTTTTGCTTCGGTAGGTATTCCTCGTAGGGCCAACCACTCTATCATATCCGATTTCCTTGTATTGCTGCACGGCGCTTTGGCCTTCTCCACCGAGTGATATGGGGCATTATCCATGACGATTACTGAATTTTTCGGAATATTTGGCAGCAGTTTTGCTTTAAACCATTCATGAAAACAATCCCCATTTATTTCGTCATGGTAATCTGCGGATTTATTTTTTGACCGAAATAATAAACAGCAGTCGTTCACAAACCCTTTATCGCTTCCAGCATGCAAAAGAATGAGACGGGAGCCTTTACCCGTAGGAATGAAACGCCCGCGGTAGGGTTCCGAGCTCCCTGGTTGAGCACAGCTTTTCCCGTCGTGATGCCACTGTCTTTCACGGCCATGGTGTGCATTAGCCCACGTTTCATCCACATATATGAAAGTACGTGTGGGGTCCCTGCGTAGCACTTGTACTTGCCTTAAAAAACGACGTCGTTGTGCGATAACATCTGTCCGCTCGATGTAAAATTGACGGTGGTTGATTTTGCCATACTTCATATGCAATTTATCATGCATAATGGTGGCGAAGGAAGTTCTCGATCCGACGTAGTCAGTTTTTTCTCTAAATTTCTGGTACACATTTTTCAGAGTAGGATAATTACCTTCTGAGTGTATTTCGGATACACATGCTTGTGCAATCGAGAGGTCAAAGTCATCCAGATTCGTTGTTCGAGATTCCCTGGGCCTTTTCTTTCCAGGAGTCGAAAAGTGAGGAGAGGGGGTGGTAGCTTCGCATGAAGACTCTTCGTTTCCTTCTTGAACAATTGTTCGAACGCAAGAAAAAGAAACTTGCGTTGCCTTGGAAGTTTCTTCTATCAAGGCAGATGAGCTTTTAAAACACTGTTTTCCTTTTAAGTAGCAAAATACGTTCCACACAATCTCCCTAGCCTGGCTGTGAATAGTTTTTCCTTGTTTGGCTGAAGAGCTGTTGCACGGCGACGCCATTACAAATTGACTTGTGTAGCCGCTGAAGGAGAGATCCCACAAAGCATTGCGAATGAGTGAGTAGTCGATATCAGACCGGAAACACGCCCTGTTTTTCTCTTGTTGGACGAGGTATAATGAGAAACGCCCCGCTCATCGATTTTGTTTTGTTGGCTTCACTGCCGAGCTTTCCGCATTTCTTATGGCAAGCATTGTATCCAAAGTGACATTGTTAAGCAAATAATTTTATGTCTTGTGTGTGCTTGATGAATAAAGATATTTCATTATTAACCGTTCAAATAAAGAATTACTGAGTTACACGTGACCGTCTTGGTGTTCAGTTTCTGCTCTATTTTTTTTATCGGACCCATGATAACCGTTTCATGTGATTCTATCACTCAAAAAAGGGGGTCCTGTCACAAGTTTATGAACAAATTACATACAACTAATGTGATTATCATTCAGTCAACATGGCTGTTAACAACCAAATAACATTATTTGCCAAGTGGTTGCTTTGGTTTATTTTTGTTTATTAGATAACGATGAAAAGGAATTCCTGAAATGGCATAAAAGAGAATTCATTCAAAGAGTGGCAGCAATTAAATATCAAGAAAATAACAAAAGAAAGCAAATAAAAATAAGCATTTACTGTATGTTGTCACTTGATGTTAAAGTTCTCTGGTGGAGCTGCCACAGTCTTTTCGTTCTGTCTACGATGATCTGAGCCAGGATAAACTATGCTCATTAATAATTTTTCAATTGAAAAATGGAAGGAAAAATTCTGCAACCTGGATTCAAACCAGGAACCTCGGCGATAGCCCAATTGGTAGAGGTGTCAACCATGACAGTCAAGGTTCCTGGTTCGAATCCAGGTCGCAAAATTTTTCCTTCCATTTTTCAATTGAAAAATTATTACCTATGCTTGGAGATCATCTCTAGTTTATAATTATTATTATTTATATGCTCATTAAGTTTAGGAGTGCTTTCAAAGAGCAAGATTTAAAAACTACTTTGGAGTGAGTGCCTTTTGAGCACTCAATTTACGATGCAGCCTACCTGTTATAATTGTGGAAATTGAAGGTGACTTACATTCTTCCCCTGATGTCTGTATGAATTTTGTATTATATACTAAACATTTTTGCCTCCCTCCCCCTCCGTATTTTGTTTTATTTGATTTTGTTTCTGCTTTGGCCTAGTGAAATAAGACCCCCTGGTGATCAAACCAGGCCTTTTCTTCTTCAGAATGCTGTTTATATCTCTCATAAGTTTACAGTAATATTCAATGTTGATGGTGGCATCATGTGGTAGAAAATCCACATTAACAACACAATTTTTGTCCCAAAAACGCTTACCATCACTTTGCCTGTAGGTGCACAATTACTTAGAAATGTTTGGACACTAGTCTTGATAATGCACCCAGGCTTGAAAAATGTCCACATCAAACAATTCCATTAACTCAAAGTAGATTTGCTGTCTTCTGTCCCAGTCAAAGGCAAAAAGCTGTCTTGATACCCACCATGCACTTACCTTCCGAAAATGCAGATGTTTGTGAAAGATTATGCCTAGAGTTCCCATTGAAGATTTTTCTCTCGTGCAAATTCACAACAAAATTATCCTGAATAAGGCATTCTACATTCTTGAATATTCATAAGAATGAATACTATGTATAGCTATTTTTAAAATGCATGTGCCATTCAAATGTCTATGATAGGCTGTCATACGAGCAGCTAACAAGGAGACTCCACGTACTCTGACTCAACAAATTTCATAAAAATTCTATGAGTAGCTTTTACCCAATTAAATACCCATGCAAAGCCATTCGATCTTCTTAAAATTTTCCGAATAAAGATATTCATAAAGTTTATCACCAGTGTATGCAGTTTATATTAGAACCTTACTCTACAATTTGGGTATTTATAAACTGTACACATTGAAATAAACTTTTAAGTGCAATTATTTCAACATGGAGTCTCCTTGTAAGTGTATGTGTCATAGGGTAGAAGTCGAACTGACCAAATCAACAGTGGCTGATGTTATTCAGAAGTGGAAATCTGCAACTATACTCATCTTGCTATGTCGGTAGAGAAACTCACGTGACTAAAGTGACGTTTTTGCAACGCAAGTAAATACGCCTCAAAAGAAAAGTGCTCCACACCTGCACACAACTGGCGTCATGAGCTTTGATCTTTCCTTAAAGCTGAAGGTCACTTTTCGCTTTCGGTGGGATAAAAACTGCTGAAGCTTTTCAAATTCCGTTTCAGAAATAAAAAAATAATAAAACCATTTTTTGACGTTTTGGAAGAAAAAAAGGAATAAGCTGGTAGCCTGATAGTCTGCTCATGTTTCTCATGATTTGGTCTTGATCTACTGTTTGTGGTTGATGGAACAATGGAATGTCATGTGAACATCCAGGACAATTACACGTATCCTACACTGTGGCAGCAGATTGGTCAAGTATGTCTACCAGTAAAAACTGCCCAATTTGAAGCCATTAAGTGCAATCATATGAGAGATGCCCAGGAAACATCAACTTTAAAAATGAGTAGGAGAATATATAGGCATATTGGAGAGTATGGTATGTTGTCTTCAGGCTATTACTAAGGCAAAGGGACAGCACCACTAGATGTTATAACAGTGCTGCCCATTGCACCAAATAACATGTTCACCACCACCACCACAGCTGTCTGACTTTAAGGATCATTCAGTGCAAGATTAAACAAGAAAATTGTTTACAAGTATTAAGAACTGTTTTCAAGATTGTTAATACTGGAAAGAATGCAGCAGTTTTGTAGGCTTCTCTTGTTAATATATTTGAAATTCTTTCCTTAAATAATTTCACTATTTAAAGAATTTTTTTAAAAAGTTTTTCAATCTTAACGTTTCTGTATACTTTTCTGAATTTTATAGGCAAAAATGAGACGCGTCATGTTGCACTGTTTTATAGCTGGGAAAAGTAAACTGGAGACACGTGTAGGATATTTTGAACTGCTCGGATTTGATTTTTTAATTGATGCAGAACTAAAAGTAAGCTACTTTTTGTGATAGCAGACTTTAATTTTCAAATAACTACAGGTCTTTATAGTCGTAGAACATTTATTTGCTACAGTAGGGCATTGATTATCTGAACTTCTTGGGACGAGGGCCCATCTGGATAATCGATGTTTCTAATAGATTAGGAATTGAAAACATTATTTGCTTGTATAAAAACAAAGGTTGCTTATTTTTATATAAAAGGTTTTGTTACAAAAACCATTTCTAACACACTGTTATACCCTCAAAGACCAAAAGTCATGGGATAGCTGAGCAGTAACTCAATGTGGCAATAGACTACACAAGATGCTAGAAGACCTCTGGAAAAATGTTGAGCCATGCTATCTGGATTGCCACTACAAATCCCTAGTATTGGTAGGCACAAGGACCTTTTCAACAAGTTCTGTAAATGTTCAATGACGCATTCGTCGGAACTCCTGAATGATCCTCAAACCAGTTCTGCACAACTCGGGCTCGATGACATGGATCATTATCCTGCTGGAAGAGCTCATCATTGTGGGTATACAAAGTCCATGAAGGGGTGTAAATGATCACCAAGCAGCTCAACTTGAAAACCGTTCAGTGATGTGTATAGGAAGAACAACGGATCCAAATGCAAAAGCACCTCACACCAGTATGGAACCACCATCAATCTGTATGGTGCTTGTGGACAACTTGGATTTGTGGCTTTATGAGTCTGTACCATACCCAGACTCTTCCATCATCCTTGTAATTGGACCATGTAAGTCTCCATGAGCCCATCTGGTGGGTCTTCTGGTACAATAACCCTTGGATGTTGAAGCCCATCTCATCAACCTGCTGGATATTTGCCTGGAAGTGCCTACGTTGAATGTGGTAATGAATTCATGTGTTGTGGCATGTCTGTTAGAATGGAAATTTCTAGCCAGATTCCAGTGGTCAGCCACTGCCTTGTCCATGGTAGGAAGTACAGTAATTCCTTTTAAAAATATCAACTGTACACATGGGACACCGTGGATCTTAGAATGTTGAATTCCTGAACAACCTCATAATTGGTATGCCCCAAGAGTCGGGCACCCAGTATGCTGCCATGTTTGAACTCTGATAGTTCTCGTCAGCTTGCTATGATCCCAACAATAGGGATACAAGTAGATAAACTGTACATGGGTGCAACCATTTTGGTCTTTGAGTGTATAATTACGTCAACCTGTACTGTAAAGTATTACTAACCTAAAAAATTATTGAATTAAAACAGAGTTTAGATAATTGATGCTCTACTGTAAATTGGAGAAACAATTAGTTCCTCCCTTAAAAAAAAAACAAAAAACAAAAGTTTGAAATATGTGAAACTTTTATTTCCACTCATATGAAAATTTTTCTTAATGTTAAGGTAAATAAGCACACCAACAAAAAAATTAGAAGTATCGTAGAACTCTCAAAGTGACTATGTGAAATAGTTTGAATACACAAATGAATGTGCATTTCATTGTGAGATAGTAGTAGCTAAGCAATGTACGAGCATTATTGTTAACAGCAGTTTGTGTTATTGTGTGTCAAACTGGACTGAGAAAAATGGGTCGTAAGCCAGAAGTTTCTCAGTGGCAAAAAGGGGTCTTAGCATTTGGGCGGGCAAAAGGACATCCCGTGCAAGAAGTAGCTACTTTTGCCAGAGATTAAAGTGCATAGTCATCCGCGAGTTCAAGAAATGGTCCACAGGCATGTTGAGTGACAACAACCCTCGAAACTGTGGTTGGAAATCAGTGCTGTCTGAATGCGACCAAAGACTAATATCGCACCTGGTCACGGCCAATAGCTTTCAAATACAGGCAAGAACTGCTGTAGGAAGTCAATAATGGTCTGCATAAAGAATTTTGTGAAAGAACCTTGAGGAGGCAACTGCACGAAATGGACATCTGGAGCTGTTTACACCTCGCAAGCATCCGATATCAGAATTAGACTGTAGAAGACTGGAAACACGTCATTTGGTTAGATGAAGTAGAGTTTTACCTTTGTTCGAATGACACTCGACGTCGTGTGCATAAAAGAAACAATGAAGCCCTTCACCCCGATTGTCCAAAGCGTGGTGCAGGCAGGTGGTGGCTCTGTAATGCTGTGGGCAAGTTTTCAGTACAATGAACAGGGACCTCTCGTTGAAATCAGCACCAAGCTTAACCAGCATCACTATTGTGACATTCTAGATGGACAACTGCTGCTTTTTGTGGATCACGTCAAGGATGTTCTATGACCTGGACCAACGCCTCCTATAAAGAAAGCCTCAGCACTGAAACGTCATACATTGTTACATCATCATAGGTCGACCAAATTTAGAGCTTATTATTGGTAGAAATGCGGTTAACAAAGGACGAAGTATGATGATGTAACAATGTATGACGTTTCAGTGCTGAGGCTTTCTTTATAGAAGGCGTTGCCTGGACAGGGTTCACAGGGCTAGATCAGACTGGCCTGCCAACACCCAGATCCAAATCCAATAGAGAATTTGTGGGGCCACCGGAACAACGTGTTAAGCAGAAGAATGGCCATCCAACTAACACTGCTGACCTTCAGGATAAATTGTATGCAGCATGGTTGGAAATAGATAAGTATTATCTAAAGACACTTGTACAATCAATGCCCAAGCGCATTAAAGGAAAGGGATCTGCAATGCACTTATTAACAGCAGGTGACTAATTTTTTGTCTGGTGTGTTTATAAAAATTTTGATATGACCCAAGAATAACATTAAAATAAAAATTATGCAAATCATCCACTTTGGTTGCCAAAGAGTTTTGGTCATTTGGGAAAGTACCGGTATTCTTTTTGGCTGCTAGCTAATCAACCCCCTCCCCCTTTTATAGTGTTATAGGTTTACTTGCAAGATGAACCATGAAATTAGGTTTTCCTTTATAATTTTAGGTTTGGCTTCTTGAAATTAATGTTAATCCAGCCTTTACAACTAACTGTCATGTTTTGCAAGAAGTCATCCCTGCAGTAATTCAGGAAACTTTAGGTAACATTAATTACATTTAGGGCTTCTTGTTGATTGTTTACAATTTAAAATGTTTAAATGTCATAGTTTTCTTCTTCTTTTTTCTAACTTTCAGATATTAGCATTGAATGTTTTGTCAAAAACCGATACAATCTGCCTCTGCTTCCTCTTCAGAACTTAACAAATTTTTCTATTCTGTATTGTGGTGAAGGTCCCTTAGCAGATTTCCCCAAGAAAACTTTAACTAAATGTAACCCAAAACAATTGAAAAAGAAAATTAATCGAAAATAAGTTTTAAAAACACTTTCCAAGTTTTAATAAAAATCTTTTAATGCGCTACAAAGCTATTTATTTATAAAAAAAGTTTACTTTACAATACTATACAGATTTTAAAAGTTTATTTAATACAGTGTATATTAGTTCCTTATGTACAAGTCTTTTGTTATGTATATAACTACTTATATTGCCCTCATAAGTGGCAAGGGCATCAATACATCTCCAACTGAATTTTTAAAAAAAATTCATTAAGATGTGAACACTTATAAAAAAAATCAAGTTTCCCCATTCATTCAAATGTTACAGGTAACATTTTATAAATACACAACGAACAGTAAATTTCATAAGTATACAAAGCTGTACTTTAAAACAAATGACAAATACAACAATTTATACATTCAAATTATAACACAATAAACAATTTCAAATGCCATATACTCACTCTCTCTCTCTCCTAAATTACAAGGGCAAGTTAAGAGGAGATATTTAAAAACAAAAAAGCTTGAATATGTAGAGCAAGCAAATAATGGTGGACGAAATTACTTCAGCTAAAAAGTTCTCCCCTTATTTATACCCTAGCTAGCTGAACAAGTGCTTAGAGCGTAACTTAAGGCTTCTTCTACATAATTTCCATAAAAGTTGCAGTGTGTAGTAGAAAAAAAAAAATAAAAATAAGAAATTGACATGTTGAAAAATGCTGAAATCTTAGTAGATTTATTCCTTATCTCATAAAGGTACGTTACAGGAGTGATGTTAAACTTCAATATGAAGGTTGCAGAAACAATTTTTGAGTGATATGACAGATCTGAAAAATAAAAAAGTTTAAAAAAAAACAAAAAAACAATACCCTTAGAGCTAAACAGTGAATATGCATTACTTAACCTTTAACTATCCTCGTGGAATAATCCGATACAACTAAAATTTGGGATCCCTTAGATCCCAGTCTTCTTTTTCAAATTATATTTTTGAGAGTGAATTCAACTAACAACAGACATTATTTTAGTGTGAAGAACCAAATGAAAGGAAAAGTAGCTTATCTTAATAAATTTGATGTGCCGATCACAAATCTAATTGTCTTATTTCGGAGATAAAACGTAGCTGAGAAAAGCAATGTTTTTAAACATTGGCTGAATTTCATGGAAAGAAAAAGACACCCGAAATAAGGAAAATAATACATTTTATTAAATGAAATATCTGCCCTCAACAGCTATATATTGTGCCCAACATGTTGGCAATGAAAAAAATACCACGGTGACAGAAGTCGGCATTAAAATGTTTCAAAAAAAAAAATAAAAAGGTGACTGCATCTCAATCAATGAACCATTTGTTCTGCAAAAATTGTCAAAATGATGAAATGTGAAAATCGGTTGGAGCCAAGTCTGCTCTTAAAACAGGATGAGAGAGAACCTTGTACCCCAAAACATTAATTTTTTTCAGGGTTGCAACAGAAACATGGACGAGCACCATCTTGGAGGAGTATTGAACCTGCACGATTCACCAGTGATGGTTGTTTTGTTCACAATTTCTGATGGCATTTGTCCATGGTGGTTGTCGATCGTCACTGGTGAATTGTGCAGGTTTTTGTTCCACTTTCTGTCATAACTGTTCGGTATTACACTTTACCGGGTGCCCGTCTACTGGCTTAATGTCCATATCACCAGAACCAAACTTTGCAAATAATTTATGGACAGTTCTGTTATTCGTCATGCACGCACCCCTTGCGCCATTAACATTAGCAACAGTTTCCCTGTTTGTATTCCTGCAAAATCACTAGCCTGACATAGCGCTGCTCCATGATGTTAATGTTTGCACTGCTACATGTGCAACTACTGGACCAGTCCAACTTATTTTGTAGGGGGATATCATGGTTCCTGCTATAATGTTATGCACTGTAGGCTCATGCGAAATTGGCCAATACTTTATTGTGCCATGATTTTACATACCAATAACAGTATAAGGTTTAGAACTAGGTTCATCTCAGAAATAACACAATTTGCAAATGATCAGATCATATTTCCAAACCCTAGCATGCTGCAGATCAAGGGAAAGAAATGAGAGATTGAAGCCAAAATCTTCCAGCTAAAAAAAAAAGAAAGAAAGGGAGGGAACCAAATTCCTTGATGTGCGGTTCTGGACCCTGAACCTTTTAATGATTTCAATTTACTTTCAATAATAAAGCCCTTGTTCAGCAAGACTAAGCTAGTAAATGATCAGAGATTTTGGCTGGAAAATTCTGCCTCGTACACCTTATTCCATCATCTGATTACCATTTATTCAGATATCTGCAGCACTTTTTAATGGGGCAGCAAATTGTTGAATGCACTTGTTCCTCAAGACAAGATAGAAAAGATCTATTTTTCTTGAGGTGTAAAAACTTCACAATGGATGATAGTTAAAGGTTAACGTAAGATGCCCTTCCTGAAATATTTGGGGCATAAAAAATGGTTAATGAAAACACTTGTAAAACCTAACAACAATCTTATTAATTTGTTGAATTAGTAGTTGCAAGTCTACTAACTTGGCTGTAGCTAATCTTAAAATTAACAAAATATTAAATATTTCAAATAACCATGAGCCAGCATTTCTTTTAATCACGATAACAAACAATTTAATCATAATATCTGTCCACAGAGAGGAGTAAAAACTCTTCACGCTTCTAAGCATGGCAACAAGAACTGGTTAATTGTAATGTAGAGTATGCAAATGCTGACATTTTTTTGTCACAGGCCCAAATTATATTTGACATTTGTGTCTCAAAACTACGAGGTGAATCATGTTGTGTGATTATAAACGAACCCTCTCAACATCCATTTGAAGCTGGAGTAAACAGTCAAGTCACATTAATGTGACCACCTGTTAATATCTGGAATAACCACCATGTGCAGCTTGGACACTGGCTAGACAGACTGGGAGAGACTCAATGAGGTGCTGGAAAGTGTTCACAGGGATACTGAGCCATGCTGACTACAGTTCAGTTGTAAGCTGTTGGAGGGTGCGAGGTGGAGAGAATGACCCAATCGATGCCATCCACAATAATGGATGCATCCAAAGAACACCACGAAAACATTCTCCAGACCATAACACTGCCTCCACCAGCTTGTTGCCATCCACAAATGGCTGAAGGGTATTTGTTTTCTGATGTTTCTCGCTGTATGTGGCAACGTCCATTCATCCGATGGAACAAAAAGCACAATTCATCTGAGAAGGCAACCTTTTGCCAATCAGTGGATGTCCAGTGTCGATACTGCCATGCAAATTCCAGCCTCTTTAGCCCCATACGCAGCAACAATCACTGAACTGTCATTCTGGAAGCACTTATGGTAGCTCCTTGGTTCATTGAAGCAGTAAGTTGCTCCATTGTAGCTCATCAATTTGCCCAAATACACTGCTGCTGCCGCCATTCCCCTTTTTCATCTATGGCTCATGGAGTTTCTGAAATGTAGCCGCCTTTGGCCTGAAAGCCAATAATCATTCCTTTTTGTATGTTCGATAAATCTCTCAGTTTCTGCATTGCAACAATTGAAATGTTTTTCAAATGCCTACAACACACTGTAAATAGCCACCTAATTTGTTGACGACACGTCATTTATTGCCTTCTGCAATTGGTTATTTAGCGCCGACATCATAAATGTGACTTGACTGTTTATAACTGCAGCCTGACACAAAAAAGCTTATGGGGAGGATGAAGGAGTGGGAATGGAGGCTCAAAGGGATGAAAGAAAAGAAAAAGTAAAACTTAAAGAAGAAATTTTAGTTTTCATTTTCTACCTAACCCAATAAACATAAAAATAGAAAATTTTACAAAATGGATGCAAAACAATTACGGGTAATTCCTCATTATTCGTGAGGGTTTGGTTCCTGAAAACCCCCACGTATACTGAATTTACAGATAACGGAACCAAAGCCTCATGAGAAAACGGGGGTTAGGAGGACAACTGTCAACTTGACATCCCTTAAGTCAGCAGTTCCCAACTGGGGTTTTGCCAAAAAATTTTGGGATTCAGTGTGAAATTACTAATTTTATACAAAGAAATATTTCCACATTCATAATTTAAAGTTTAAATCTAAAAGTAAAATTAATCCATAGTAACATATTAGAAAAAAAAAAAAATATGTCACATGTCTAGAAGGGTTCCCATTAAAATAAAGTTTGGAACTGCTGCCGTAAGTTAAAGGTGACATCAGTATTGCTCTTTCCCTCAGTCAAGATGTCTAGAATTTTCTACTTATTTTCAAGCAACAAAACCTTTCTTGCTCGTTTTGCTAAAAGTGCATTGCCACCATTTTTCTTTTTCGAAACCATGATAAGCTGTGCCATTGATGCATGTTTGCAAACAGAAGGTTTGTAAAATGCCACTGATATTGTTTACTTGCATTGAATACATTTCCCCACATGAACAGAGAGGAATTCCCTAAAAGAGGAACCTTGATAAAAATAGATCAGGACAAACCATGGATACGTGAATATGAAACAGGAAGTGCGCAAAAAATTTGACACGGATGCACAAAACTGCGGACAGGATACCAAGGTTTACTGTAGACGTTATTTTTGGCTGACCACTAACTAAGATGATATGTTTTCATTTTCCCATCTGAAATTTTTTTTCACTAAAATAGACTAAGTCATGATTTAGAAGATATTCTGAAATTTAGCAAAAAACTAAATTTCCATCTATACATGTGATCAATTTGTGCACTAACCCTTCTGAAACGGCAAACAGCAGAATCAAATGATTTCATACACTCGTAGAGGTTTTTTAAACTGTGCTTTGACATATTTTTTACGACATTAATTTTTTTTCTAAAAATAAGAAATGGCTATAGCATTCGTACCAGCAAACAAAAGTCCATAGATTCAATATGCACGAATTTCTGTTCATTTACTGTTTGGCTCTGATTCGCCATTTTTGATTTATAAAGGATTTTTTGACTTCTTCCCTCCCCAAAAGTTCCCACCTGGCATGCTATTTTCCGTGTTACTTTCAGGTAACTAATTTAGAATAATCCCGTACTTGGATAACTTAGTTGGAGGAGGGGGCAATAGTATTTGTTGGTTTAAGTCCATACTCACCGTTTGGGCATTTTAACTCTTTAAGATGCAGTTGCCCTTCTATGCATGCTTATACCAGATGTTAATGTATGATTCTCCATTCCTCATGCTAAAGCTAGCATAGAAATTAGCCTCATTCCCCAAATGTTTGCATGGATTTGGGTCACAAATTCAATATCAGGACAAATCTTGATATGTGGAAAATTATTTAATTTTCTGAGAGGGTAAGGAATATAAGTAATAATGCAATCCAACTTCCAGCATTTCTCAGGTACACATCTGAATGCCAGGGTGCAATATGCCACTCCACATGACCTGCTTTCACTCTCTTTTCCATGAAATGAATAATATACGGGCACAGCTGGCTTTTAACACTGCGATCGCGGTCAGATTACCCTCATGCTAATAATTGTTTTAGTGGTTTGTGAGAGCGCAAGTGTGCAGAATTGGAACCAGGTAAGCATGATCACCTTGAGGCTTTCCATCAAAGAACAAAAGTAGAAATTGTATGGTCATTGGATACCCTCTTAGAAATCAAATTCCATCAACTGAGCTTTACATGGCATGGTTGTTCTATATAAATCACTATATAAAGCTCGATATATGGCAACCAACTTGCTGTGTTTGTGTCTAGTTATCTAAACTAATGGTTGAAATTTGATGCATGTGATAGCCCCAAGATTTTTAGTTATATTGTAAATTTAAGTCCAAAAATGGGTGTTTTAAAGACATGTTACATGTAAATCCATAAAATTTCCATATCATCACTCATGACTTCATGAAGGTTTTCTAAATTTTATTTCCTCCCCCCATGAGAAAAAAAAAAAACAAAAACAAAAAACATGGACCCATTTTTTTTTTTTGAGTGATTACCGACCTAATTTTTCCACTGGGCTTACAGTAAAAGAAATATTTCATCTGGCATTAATCATGTTATTTGAGAGCCCATAAACAATCCTCTGAAACATCAATAACACTGAAAATTTGTGTTTCAAATAAGAGGTCCTTTAGTAACAGATATCAGACAGGTGCATCATTGAATTGTTGATAAGTAGATTAATTTATGTGTATTGTTTATTTATCCCCCGCTCATTTGGCTTTGTTTAATTTTCACGATGAGCAACTTGTGCAAACAGCAGTGTGCAATGAAATCCTGCATCAAACTGGGGAAAACCTTCACAGAAACCCATCAGATGCTTGAACAAGATCAGGTAGACCATCCAGCTGCACTACGTCAGAAGCATCTCAACTAAGCTGAAGAGAATGAAACTTTATTGTCAAACATTACTATGGATGATAAAATGTGTCTACAGCCATGACCTTGAAATCAAAGTTCAGTCCTCAGCAACTGGTAAAAATTAATCTCGGCCGAAAAAACAAAAAACAAAAACATGCAAGATTCGCACCAATATCAAGCTGATTGTTTTTTTGATTGCAATGACATTGTTCTTCCCCATCGGGTCAGACAGTGAACCTGACTTACTACCTCCAAGTTCTCAGAGAAAAATCAGAAACTTTGATGCAATCAGAACTGGTTTTTCCATTATGACAATGCACCAGCTCACTCACCATAGTCAGATCACAAGTTTTTAGCCAAACATGAAATGACTCTGCTTCCTCGCCCAGTATACTCCCTTGGCCTGGCTACAGCAGACTTTTTCCTGTTCCCCAAACTAAAGGCAGTGCTGAAAGGGAAGAGATTTCCAAAGAAGCATTCCAGGACTGCTTCAAAAAGTAGGAACACCAAGAAAAGTGTATTCATTGTGGAGGAGAGTACTTTGAAGGAGATAAAGACTGAAGTTGAATGAATTCTACTGAATTTATTTGGAACCATTGTCTTGATAAAATTTTCCAGAGTTGCCTAGTGGAATATTTACCATAGAGAATTTGAGTATCTCGCTTTGTATCATTGGAAAGGCATGAACCTTTGCACCACTTTCTTATGGCAGAGTGAACAATGAGTAGATACTAACCAGCAATCATGGGTCTATTAAAAAGGTATTTAATGAGGCAACTTTTACCTAGCATGTATCATGTGTTACCTGAAAAGAGGAGGAAAAATAAGAAATTGAATGAACGCAGCATGCTAGTTGGTGCCAGATTAACTATCATTTCTGCAAATGCCAATGTGTTGGGCTGTTCTCGTACAACAGTTACTCATGAATGTGGAATGCCCAAAAATTGTTGCCCAAAAGACAGTCCTATGGCTGACAACACTTTCATCAACAACAGAAGTCAAGAGCATTTAGAGAATTATGCATGCACCAAACAATGGGCAACAATTTTATGAACCAGTACAACATCAGACTATATGGAACAATGCACTATGACAGGGCATAATAGTGGATGATCCACCTTTGCACATCAGACAAGTTATGGCTACAGTGGGCCTATAGTCATCTGTACTGGAGTAGGACAGATTGGAAAAAACATGGCAAGGTTCAATGAATCACGCTCTCTCCTTCACTATTGAGTTACAACATGATGGAGGTTCTGTCATGGTCTGGGGAATGTTTTGTTCCCATAATGCATGTAAGTAATGCCATATGTCATAATTTTTTGCCAGCCACACACAATCATTCATGACCATAGTCTTCACTTCAAGAAAAGGCCTCTTTGAGCACAACAATGTCACATGCCAACAGGCTTGTTTTATGTCCAGATGGTTAAAGGAATATGACCAACAGTTTGCCATATTTCCTTGGCCTGTATAGTCTCTAGATCTTAATCCCATCAAACTTTTGTAGTTCAGATGAAATAACAGTTACTCTTCTGCAGCACTTGTAGGATGCTATATTCCTGTACATTAGTTCAAAATATTGGTGGAGAACATGCATATTGACCTGGGAGCTGTTACAGAAGTCCAACTTGTAAAAAAACGATGCACCTAATAAAGTAACCACTCATTAAACATGGTAATTAGTTTTTTGCTGATCCCTTGTTTATCTTAATAGTTGTATTTTTTCCACTAGACGAAGGGAGAAAAAAGTGCATGGACACCCTGACACAAAAATCTGTATAAACCCCCAGCCCTCTACTTTTGTAAACTGTACACCACGTTTAGTATGTTGCGTTATCCTGCACAAAAGCACACAGCACATGCTGGCATGCCCAAAACCGGGTATCCAACAATCCAACAATGATTGAGGGATGGCATCCCATTCCTGGACCATTGATGTTCACAGCCCTGCAGTGTTTGTGGAGATGGTACTTGTGCCGCAACACATCTTACGGGGACTGTGCTGGCAAATCCATGTGCCGATGTTCTCATATTCTAGGTAGTCATCCATTATGCCAGCCTGATGTGGATAGGTATTATCATCCTTGTAGAGGAAATCTGGACCTACCACACCTGAAGAAACAAACATGTTGCAGGACACTGTCCCAGTACACTTGGTCAGTTTGGCCCCTTTGTTGAAGATTTGTAGCAGTGTACAGAAACCCATTATTATGCTGACCCACAACATCACACTGCCACTGCCATGTTCAATGATATTAGTGGGGCTGGACTGTGTCCCACGCGTTCTCCAAATGAACATGTCGAGAGTCAGAGTCCAGGCTGCACTTAAGACTCATCCAAGAATATGACTCGACTCCACTGTCCTTGTGTCCGTGCTAAATGTTCGGTGCACGAAGCCAACCGTTTCCTATGGTGTTCCTGAATCGACAGGACACACCTCATCGGTTGTTGAGCATACAGTCCAACTGCATGGAATCTCTTGTATACAGTTTGCAGGGAAACGTTAACGCCAGTGGCTGCTGACAGCCCTCTGACAATGTCCCTGGTTGTGCTTTGCCTCCTCCTACAGGCAGATAGAGAAAGATAGTGGTCTTGTCTGAGCATGGTGACCCTTGGACGACTCTAAATTGTCTGAGTTATTTCCATCCAGTTGGAACCTTATCCACAGTCTTGAAAAGAAGCTAGTTGACATGTTCAGTGCCCAAGACATTTCAACCTTGGACTGGCCTGTTTCTAGTCATCCATTATTAATCCTCTCATTCTACTCATTAGAACAATTATCAAATGCTTAATTGCCAATGAAAGTTTAAAAAAAAAAAAAAAAAAAAAAAAAGCAAAGCTGTGTCACAATGAGCTACGTGTGTTCCATCACCATTGGTACTGTCACTTGTGTATTTAATGATGGAATGGTGTTTACAGGATCTATGGAATGGCCTTACCGAGTTTGTTGCTTATCGGATGTGCAGAAGGGTCTCATCCATAAGGGGCACCAGTGTTTATTCTAATGTTTTTCTGTTTACATACTGTACTTGTATCAAAAACAAGCAGTAACGTACTGTATTCCCCCTCCCCCCTTGTTTCTGATCATAGTTCAAAATTCCAGTTCCCTTGGAAGTAACTTAAAACGAAGTTTTACTGTATTTAAAAAAAAAAAAAAAAAAAAAAAAAAAATTCAAGACTAGTTTCAAACATAAGAAGAATTTACACAAAACCATTTTAAAACTGGTACTATTTTGCTCCTTCCATTAAGTAGTACTGAGATGACTACCCCAAATTGCATTTTATTCAGAATATGGTTGTTTTTTTTTTGTGTGTGTAAATTAATTCTGTTCCACTCTTGAAAGGATGGTGGCATGAAAAAAGCACATGGCATGGCATATATCCTTATGCAGGCTCTTTTTTTGTTTCATCACATTCTTTATCTACTCTCAGGCTTTCTATTGTTAAAAATTACAAATTACAATTGCAGCAAGACTTTTAAAGTTTACCGAGGAATACTTCTTCTCATAAAGACACAGACTTCTCATAGAGTGGAGCAGAGTCTACAGAAATTCGAAAGTTTCCCCTTTTTCAAAGCAGAAAATGATTTGGGTTGATTTCACATCTAAACTGTCAGCTAATTTATCTCTTTTGATGAATAATATTTTCTTGAAATTTTGGCAGACTTCTATCACAAGCTTCCCCACCCCACCTGAACCCCTTGTGATGCTCTGCTCAAAAATTACTGATGTTGGATAATGGAAATGTTCATTAAGGTGAGGCATGAAGAACAAATAACATTACATAATTTCTTTCTTTATAGTGACATACATACCTTTAATACTTGCTTTTCCTTTAATCAAGATTTACGAGGTGGTGGTGGAGGTGCAAAGCTTGGTGGTGGGCCAATATTGTAACATAAACTGGGAATTTTTTTCTCTTTTAATGGTACATTCTCATAAATTTGTTTAATTAGTTCCTCAGGTGGCCTTTAAAAAAATAAAGCAGCATACCATTCAAATAACTGCAATCATTTAAAGCAGAGGTTCTTAACTGATGCTTTGTGAAATTTTGTAAATTTTTTGTCATAAATTGCTCACATACAAGAGGACTATATAACTTTCAGGTATCCAATTTCAAAGAAATTTCAAGCGTGTGTAGTAATCGATACATAACTAAATTGTGCAAAGCAGTAAGGCACACTACTTGATCGTTTTCAAGAAAAAGCATTAAAGTTTCTCGAGCACAGTACAAGATGATAGAATAGTGTTTCCTAAAATAATGGAAATTCTTTAAAACATTTGAGTAGTATGTCTTACTGTTTCACACACAATCTAGTTGATCAGTTGCAATGTATAGTAATTTGACATGGTTTGCACAGAAAGAAGTGAGATTTCTGGTTCATAATAAAGAAACTGAACATCAGATGTTGCTGATTGTTGGCAATTGCATAGTTTGTGGGAGTGTGATACAATTTACATCAAAGAAATGCTTACAAATATTCAATGCACACTGATCAGCATTAGTAATCACCTACCAACAGTGAGGCAGGGCCAGATATGAGCCGATTGGGCCTAGCACTTTTTGACAGAAACTATCAACTTAAAATTCTAATAAATCTCATAAAGTCTGAGATAAAATATGCTAATTGTAAAAAAATCTATACTCTATGTATATGCAGTGAAGCATAATGTAAACAATGCACCATTGAAGGAGCCCTGTGAAAAAAGCTCCAATCGGATCCTGCACTGACTGAATCCAATGCTAGGCAAGGGGCATTATTGTTTAAAAACATCCCTGTTCAGTTGCTCTCACAAGGGAAGTATGCGATCGGCACCCTAGCATTTTCCATAAAAAGTAATGAATCTGATAGAGAACAGATAGTCATTTATAGTCTAAGTGAAAAAAAAAGTGTTATTGATGTCCCATTGAAGCATCAGCTGTATGTTTTGGATGCACTTTTTCGCTATCGAGCAGTGATTTTTAGGCACCCTTCTGCACAAAAAACAATTCATGGCGCAATGTTATGGTGCCGTGCAGCGAAGGAATGAATCGTGCGTTCCACAGTTCCATTTATTGTTAGTAATAGGGGGTCTTGCATTTTATCGTTAGCTGCTGTTAGATTTCAAACTTATATTCACGCCTTATATTTGCATTAAAGAACTTTTCTTTTTTTTAATTTGAACTGGTAAAAGATGGATAATGGATAATTGTTTTTTGTTTTTTTTTAATATTTATTTTGTTAATTCGAAAAAAAATTTACAAAAGATATTTTTTATGAGTAGTAATGGTAATGAAAATTTTCTGTAATGCAATGTTTTATACACATATTTATTCCACAATGAGCACATTGAATGAACGAAGTTGACAGCATACTTCACAATTTTTACTGTTTGTGGTTGAAAACAGTATCTGACTAGCGTTTTCAAAATATTCAGGATAAACACCAACATAACCAGACTTTTTAAATGTGTACGCAATCATATTTTCGAATCGGATTGATGATAACTGATTGAACACGAACGATATTACTTTGATAACCAAAATTCTTCTGTTTTCTTCAGAAACATTCAATAATAATTTTTTCTTCATTATTTTTTTTTGAATATTCAGTTTCATCTGCAAAAAAAAGTAGACAACCAAAAGCTGAATGTATTTTGTGGCTTTCGGCGGGATTATTTTCACATTAAGTTTTCTGTGCTTTCCAAAAAATATCATCGAACATAGAAATATCTCTTTGACCGACCACAAATCAATTAGTAAAAGTGAATTATTGGCTGCAACAGGGAGCAATATTTCCGTCATCCACTTCTTATATAGAGCCTTGCTCAGTTTCCCCGATTTTGAAGCCCATATAGAAACGTTAGGACACTTTTTGAAAGTGTTTTAATTGATTTTTGGGCCAAGCTGACCATTTCTTTCTTGCAAAATGATTAAAACTTTTCCAACTAATTTCCCATTAGCAGATAACAATGGCTGTACTGTGTACGAATGAGACGTGTTGCTAATGCTTCATACTCGAACTTCAGTTTGCTTCTCGCCTTCACAGGAAAGTGTTCTGTTTGACACCATTTCGATGTTAATTCCCGATTTGTCGGAGTTTAAAATGTTATCAGCCGATATGTTTTCTTTCAAAATGAAATCGCTCAGTTCAAGAAGAAAGGCAACAGACGAATCTTCTTCATCAGTCTTTTGCAACAGTTGATGTTTTGTGACAAATGTATTTATTTTTCTGACTGACAATTTTATGCTGCTTCTTGAAGGAGTTGATCCATGTAAAGTCAAAATTAAGTTCGGCAGCCTTCTGTCGAGTAAATCTTTTAATTAACATGTCGTGAATTGGTGCATTTCTTAAATGTAATTCATGAAATTTCTCCCATTTAAACTTTATGATGCGCTCCATACATTCTTTTTTGTTATGCCCATGTTGGACAGCTCTCTTGATGCTTTTACATTCACTGTATGTGATTCGAACCGATTGCAGAATTTACGAACGTTTCCAGTTCTTGCTCTAACCTTGCAACTTGCTTACCTTTTCTTTCTAATAAAGTTTTGCACTTTTTCATGTATATTGTTCATTTTTCCAAACAATCGTGTAAGTAGGTTCAACATAGACTGCATGTTCCATGTTGTTATTTGAATTGTTTTGTTCATTGACATCCAACACGTTTACATCTTCCAATGTCGTTGCCATACTATTGAGCAACTGAAGATGCTTATTTATTTCTTTTTCGATGAAGAATGCAATTTCTTGTTCCTCTATTGACAATGTGTTTTGGAATGAATAAGAATCGTCACATCTCGACAAAATAAATCGCACAATGTTGACGCGACTACTATTATCATCATCCATTCTTGTAACCTAATGACAAACTGAACATTATTAATTCTTGGCATATTGTATTAGTAATGATTTCAATCTCAATCCTCCAGCTTTATTTGTAGCCCCTTTTTTAATAATAACAGTCCTTTACTTATATATTAACATGTAATACTACTTGATTTGGAGTTCGGACACTCTTTCTGAAGTAGAACTTTGGACTACAATTCCGGAAATCCAACGCAATTCAATCCTGTTTTCATTTCATTTTATTACAGTTATGAACAGCTCAACAAGAGAGAATGAATGAATTTTTATTTTCTATAATAGTATTAAATAAATCTTCCCTGTATGGTAAAGTGAAACACACATCTCTATCCTTCAACGTTCGATCGTCACTTCAAAGATTGCGCCACGACGAATTTGCTATAAAATGGCTGGTTAAAAACATTATGCAATTGTAAAAGAGTGCAACCAAAATATACATTTTGTGCTTTAATGGAGCATAAATAACATTTTTTTTCATCTGCACTATAAATTACTATCTGTTCTCTATCAGATTTATTACTTTTTATGGAAAAGGCCGGGGTGCCAATCGTATACTTCCTTTATCAGTAAAGCACTGGGTAATACAAGTAACACAAACTTTTTACAAGGCTTTTTCTGACAATAGTAACTAATGATTGGTTAACTCTAATCACGTGGTCAACTGCTGCCATTTTGGGCCTAAAGAATTCCTTTATCCTATATGGATTGATAGAAGTAGGCTACGAGACTTCATTGATTAACAGTGTGCTCACTGAAGACTAGACCGCTAAAGATATGAAAAGGATTGTATTGTTTAAATGCAGCTATCTACTTCTATGACATTATGACTTAATACAGTAAAACTCCACATATTCGGAATCCTAAAGTCTGGAAAGTTCGGCTGGGCTCCCGAATTCTACTTCTGGTTTTAAAAAAAAAAAATTTCAAAAGGCTTCTGAGTCATTCCACATCAAATCATCCAGAAAATTTTGGATTTGTCACCCACCATCTCAGATTTTGATGAAACTTTAATTTCTTAATCCTTCCATATAGATAAGAAAAT
>JAHWFO010006205.1:196746-233482 GCA_023313115.1 Rhysida immarginata
AAGAATTGCTCTCCATCTACATTTTTAATTATACAGGGTGGATACAAAAATGAGCCCTCCCCCATTTATTTTCGTAACCAAAGCAGATATGTCAATTTTGATGAATCCAATGAGAATAGGAAGTTGTGAGTGGCCTATCCCATGGTGCACTTTTCATCATCCCAAATATCCAAATTAGTATACATTAAAATCCTATCTTAAAAACCAGAACAGATACACGAAAAATTCCAATTAAAGACTTGTTCAGCATGGAATTCCAAACAAAAAAAAATAAAATTTCCAAAATCTGATGAATGGATCACCAACGATCACAATTATTTGTAATTTATGTTAGCCACAGTGCATAAGTAATTTTACTCCAAAATTAATCATAAATGCTGACACATGCCTTTTATTTGCTTTTCTTCATGAAAGTGAATGTTATTATTGTAATTTATGGTAATTTCTTGATTTGCATGTTGAAAATTAAAATGTCTTTGTGAAGTGCATAGGGAGGTGACTAATAAATTCAACATGTGGTTGTTGGTGATCTGTTCATCGGATTTTGGAAAATTTTTTTTTTTTGTTCGGAATTCCATGCTAAACAAGTCTTAAATTGGAATTTTTCGTGTATCTGTTACAGTTTTTAAGATAGCATTTGAATGTGTCTTAATTTGCATATTTGGGATGATGAAAAGTGCACCATGCGATAGGCCATCCACCACTTCCTATTCATTGGATTCATCAAAACTGACACATCTGCATTGGTCACGAAAATAAAAGGGGGGAAGGGCTCATTTTTGTACCCACCCTGTATAAATCAGAGAAATTAGTGGACTGACACAGAGATATTAAAAAAAAAACAATTTTGAGTTAAGAAATTCCTAAAATCACTGGACGTAACCAAGGAAAATGATTTTTCAGACCAATAATGTGCACACTGAGCTAGATGGAGATGAAGTAAGAAGTTGTAATATAAATGTGAGATAAACCAAGCAAATAGCCTCAGTAGGATGACTGCCAGAGTACTGAAATGGATCCAATGGTTATTTTACATTCTCGACAAGAAAAAGGTAAAAAGAGGAATAGAAAAGATAGATCCTCATGTTTATCCTGTCAACTCCTTCTCTTTATCATTCAGCTTTATTGTTGATATAAATCAAAACGATTCAGTCACAATAAAATTAATCCTACAACCCTCAGAAAAAACTTTGGAATATTTTTCATATTTGCATCTCATTAAAATTACTAATAACAAACAACGAAGCAAAATTGTGCAATTCCCCTTTAGCTATACATTTGCTCAATATAATTACCACTACATTGCTAATCCTAGCCGATTTTGCTGGGTAGTTACAGAAATATGCTATCTCGGACGAGTACGTCTGGAAAAATAAATATGGAATAGTCCAAAAGAGTGGGGAAAAAAGTATGGAATAATTACGATTAACCAATGTGCGACAGTAGGCAAATGATATGTAAATCATAGTAGGTTAATCAGGTGCTATAAGTAAATTATAAAAGACAATTTTAGTATTAACCTTATTTTCTGGTGTTAAGATGGCTAAGACACATGAACTCAGTACTGCAGACAAAATATTAATTCTGAAGTTGAAAACTGAGGGTCACACTCAACAATCCAATGCTCCCAAGGAACGGTGTCAAACGTTTTGACTAAACAAGCCAAAACTGGAAGCACTGTTAACAAGATGTGGAAGACCCCGTGCAACATCCAGCCGAGCTGATAGACAATTGGTGAAAATCGTCAAGAGGCAATGTTTTTAATCATCCAGTGAGATCAACAATCTATGGAAATAAACGGGTGTCAATGTCACAGATCGGACTGTACTAAATCGATTGAAGGAGAGAGGCTACAAATGCTGCAAGGCGGCCACCAAGCCACACATGACAGAGAAGAATAAGCGAGATCGACTGAAATGGGTGAAACAGTTCAAAGAGTGGACAGATGTAGACTGGAAAAAAGTTATATTCACAGACGAGTCGCGAATGTGCCTTGGTTATGGAGACAGATGGAAAATTCGTTTTCAGACGACCAGAAGAAAAGTTTCATCCTGACTGTCTCCAATCTTCAATAAAATTCCCCAAGGGTGTTATGGTATGGGGAAGTATCACTCACGGGGGTGTGGGTGATCTTGCCATCCTTACAAGTACTGTAAATGTGGAAGTACATCAGTATTTTGGAAACATTTGCTTTGAAGACAGCTGAAGAACATTACGGTAACGATAACTTCATCTATCAAGATGATAATGCATCTTGTCATTGGTCCTGCAAAGTTCACGAATGGTTTGCAGAAAGAGAAATAACATTTACCATGGCCAGCTAACAGCCCAGATGTCAATCCAATCGAAAATGTTTGAGCAATTCTGAAGAAAAATGTTAGAAAGGAGAAACCAACAAATATGGCAGAATTGAAGTCAGCCATCGTAAGATGCTGGAAGAAGATTGACGCCCACACGTGAACGACTGATGCTATCAATGCCGAAAAGATTACAAGTGGTTATTAAGGCAAAAGGAGATCCAACAAAATATTAGGACCCATTATTCCATAACTTTTTTCCTATGTTTGACAATATTCCATATTTTTTTCCAGACATGTACTCGTTCAAAATAGCATCTTTTTGTAACTAATCAGCCAAATGGGCTACCATAAAAACTATAACTGCAACTACAGTTAGTAATAGTGTAATTAAAAGGAAATTCCAAAATTCAGCTTTGTTATTTTGTTATTATTAATTTTAGTGAGATACAACTGTGAGAATGAAAAATATTCCATACTTTTTTCTGAGGATTGTTTATCAGTAGTTTGTGGTAATATTTCTTTTTAATTTTCTCTAGCAGTTCTTGGTCCATTGGCTAGCACAATGAATTCTCGTTCAATGGGAAGAAAACTCAAGCTAGTTAGTAAAGGGACGAACACAAACATCCATGCCTTCAGTGAGATATGAACCTGCGACTCGCGAGTTTTGAGAATGACAAGAACTGTGCATTAGCATTCTTGGCCACCGTGCCAGGAAAGGCATAAGGATTTAAGTAAAAATGACAGCTAGGGCATTAGATGAAGTCATAGATGGTCTACAACAGATCCCATTTCTAATTGGTTGTTCAAGCTTCTGTCTTTATCATGTATTCGGTTTTTATAAATCTTGATGCTTTCATACTCCAGGTTTTTTATAATCTATTGTGCATATTTATTTACTTATTGGGATCCAATACGTCCATCCAGGGCCTATATGGCCAGAGGCCGACGAGTTGGGTCCCTGGATGGACCTGGATTGATGACTGCTGTATGATGGTCGCAGCAGCCAGGGTGGGGTCGCGGGGGGGGGTGAAGATTGTTTGTTACTGATGGTCGCCCATCCAGTGACTAGCCGTGCCTGATGTTGCTTAACTTCATAGAAGAAGTTGTGTTTAGTGAAAGCCCACCAGACCACGGCCTTCCCCCAATTGTGTATTATCTTACAAAATTGGTGTTTATGATAAACTAGCTAATCAGTGTATGCCAGTTTGCCATTTTTAATGAACTTCAATGTTCACTGTAGATATCATCTAGCCACACTACAAATTTGTTGCATGGGAAAAAGATATCACTCCCAGGTCTTTCATTTATTGCTATAAAGTACCATACATATTCTGTATAAACCGATCACTAAATTTTTTACTCGAAAAGGCAGGACAACTGCATGACTCATGAGTAGAGGCCAAGAAACTGCACTTGGATGCTAAGAGTTCCCAACATTAAAAGTGCTGCCATCTATATTTTGTGTTAATGAAATGGTTATGAATATCAAAGATAAACTGAAAGCAAGGAAAGGATGTTATAGACATTGTTTTCAAAATCATTATAAAAATTTTTAAGATTTAGTGTGAAAACATGAGAAGAGTGCTTTCTTGCTTTTAATGAAAAGTTCTCAGACTCTTCCGCTTATTGAGAGCATGTGCTTCAATCACCTAGAGTTGAAAACAAATGCTGTACAACCAGCAACAAATATTTTTACCTTTGTTTGCATGAAAAAGGTACAAAGACTTTACAATACAAGGTGTATGTCACAAACTTCTGTTGATGATTCCCCACAGCAAGATGAAAACAAAAGTTCATATAAACACGGTTTGGATAACGAACCGTTTATGAGATTTCCGCAGTTAAAAGTGAAGTTTCAGCAGCTGTTTTTGTACTCTGTGGATGGCAGGTGACATGCGGAAAAGCTACCTGCCATCCATAGAGTAGAAAAACCAGCTGCTGAAACTTCTTTTAACTGCGAAAATCTCATAAACAGTTCGTTATTCGAACCATGTTTATATGAACTTTTGTTTTCATCTCGCTGAGAGGAATCGCCACCAGAAGTTTGTGACAGGTATACACCCTGTATAAAGGATAATTCAAAATGAATGGTACAAAAAGAAAACATACCAACATTTGCTATAAAGAAATTTAATTCACAAAAACCTCAATAACAAGAAAGGTTAGCTCTCCAAATTTCTACAGACATTCAGAGATGTTCGATGTGGGCGTCCTTTGTTATAGGGCAGACTTCTAGACTATAGTCCAGTTTTTGCCATACCCCATGCCAGCATAGCCTGATCAATTGAGTCACCCGCACCATCTATCACTGCTTTAACTGGTACACTGTTTTCGCGATTATACCCCACACCCTTGTATAACGTGCACTCCTGTATACCCCATGGGGTATCCAATATACAGGACTCAAAAATGTTTGAGATAATATTATTTAGAGCAGAAGATTAATAATAATTAAATTAATTCAAACACTGAACTCAAATAAAATTCTTAAAAACTTTATTGGCAGTATAAAAACATACAATATAATTTACAACGTGAAACCACATTAAACTACAAATGATTTTGAATATAAAATATGAAATCTTGATACAATTTGTGTTCTTCTCATAGAAATAACAAAAAAGTATTTACATTGCACAAAATAAAAACCAATTTCTCATTACACTGCTTGTATATTGTTTTTGTGAACAATTCTTTACTAAATTAAGCAATTTTTTTTCCATTAGTATATTAATACAAGACATTTTTATGGAAAAAGTGCATTCTTTCTTGCTTTTATTACACAGTATTTTCAATATCAAAAATAACTTTATTTCTCCATAAAAATAAAACAGTCAACGAAATATACAGGGTTGTGCATAACCTTTTGCTAGGGGTCTGGAAAATAAACAAAACTAAGTGGAATGTTCTGCGGTTGATAATCAAAAAGTACGTTTATTTCTGCTTTTATCACATCAATATTTAGTGTGGCCACCACACATCCGATACGCAGCACCATTCCATGACTCACCCTGCTCTTTGAATCTCCACATCATTCGCTTGGCGGTGAAACATACGAAGATGCCAATGCAGTCAGACTTCTTGGACAGCTCTTGATAGTGTTCATCGTCAGAAATATCTGTAATCGATAAGCTCCAGACCCTATCGTTTTGGTAATTCGGACGTCTCATAGTCCACACAAAGAACTCGTCACTCGGGGCAAGGTGCATGAAGTCGTCTTCCACCCAATCCCGCAGGTAGTCACAAAACCAGAGCCGGTCTTCGATGTTTAATGCGGTCTTCATCGGTTTCGGAATAACATGGAATGGCTTGATGTTTGCACACTGACGATGTCTTTGAACCGTTGAACGAGAAATTGTTTTTCCACGCTTGGCTTTAATTTCTTGTGCAACGTTGACACAGCTGCGACGTCTTTTGCCACTGTTATTAGCAATGATGTTTTTGCTTTCCTGTGATAATTTCTCGGGCCTACCCTCAGCAAATTCGGCATGGCAGTTATCATAACCTTTCTTCCAACTGTCCGTCACCCATCTATCCGATCGGATTAACTTGTTCGCAACCCATTTGCGATTAATAAAAGACGCACCTGCTTCCATTGCCTCTCGATATGCATTTGCACAAACTCTATCCATGAAATGCTGCTCTTCACTGTCATTTATTAAACCAGCCATATTTGTTTGATACCAATAGACGCACAATGAACTACTCTCTGCCAAAGCGTCATAAGAGTGTGCTACAATGCTGCGGTTTAAGTCGCAGCCCCCTAGCAAAAGGTTATGCACAACCCCGTACAATGTATTGTTCATTTATCATAAATAACATTACACGTACCATATTTTCGATGCCTATATCTTTCAATTTATATTTGCTGTGTTGAGTTGTAATTTTACAATTTTTTGTAATTAAAATATCCACTTTTGCGTAAAAGCAACATCACAGTGATACTTTGGATGAAGATAAATATATCTTACCTATCAGAATTGACTTGTGTTATGGGCATTACTAAGACTGGTTGTCAATAGAAGCCAAGATACACAAGCTAATCACAACCCTTCTTGCCCTTATAGTTTACATGTATAAAGAGGTGGTTTGGCAGAGATTTATCAGTTGTTTATTTTGTCTGCTGGATCCACTGTCTGCTAATTTCTGCTCAACTGTTTTGAGTTTTCTTTTCCTGCAAAATACTCTCTTCCTTCCATTTCTTATTCTTTATCTCATTTTGTCTCGTTTTCTCTTCAGAAAAGAAGTCATATGTGGCATCTTTCAAGTTACATGTTTATAAGAGCCTAATCGTATCACAAATTGTATCAAGAGATATTTTATATTGAAATCATTTGTAGTTTAATGTGATTTCATATTGTAAATTACAGTAAGTTTTTACACTGCTAATAACATTTTTATGACATTCAATAGAGTTTTTATACTTGATTTATTTAAATTGTATTGTTTAAATTGTTGCCATTGTATTTCACAGACATGTTAGAGTGTGTGGTTCAAGCATGTGATTCATGTATTAAAAAAAAAAAAAAAAAAAAAAGGTTGTAAAATCGCACTCCCACCCTGCAGATGTAAAAAAGTGTATTTCCACGAGGTATATTCGCAAAAATACGCAAGTCCTGTGGAAGTGGGGGCATGAACATCTTATCCTTCACACACCCCGAAGGAAAAAAAAAATTGAAAGGAGACAGGTCAGAACATTAAGAGCATATCATTCAAACCAGCACAGCCTATTCAGCTTTCTGGAAGGTGCTGGATGAAGTAACTGCAAGTGCATTTATGCCACTGCAGCAGGGCACTGCCTTTTGCCTCAAACTGAAGTTGGGTACTCCTTCTTCCAACTGTGGCAACAGTTGGGACAGCACGTTGAAATAGGTGAGACTGGTAATGGTGGATTCCGCAAAGAAGAAAGGCCCAAACGCACTGTGGTTGGTTATGGTACAGAAAACGTTCATCTTTGGAGACCAATGTTCATGGTCCAGTGTGGCATGTTCATTTCCCATGCTCCTAAATTTTGGCCCTGCAGTGTGCATAAGCCTGTTCACTTTGTCAGTGAACACAAGTCTATGTGCGAAACCACCCACCTCCAGCTGCATTTATGAATACATGCAGAATTCTCTCTATTTTGGTTTGTTGGTAGTTTTTAGCATCTGTACCTTGTGAAATTTGTAAGGCTTGAACTGCAAACGCTTGCATAACATGCACCACACTGTTACTTGTATCATGTTAACTTGCTGGGGTTTTGTCAGTAAGTTGTGCAAATGTTTTCCGTCATTTCATTGTCGATTGGGTCCTGTGCTCTTTCCCTTGCATAAGCAGCCCATTTCCTCAAATTGTTTCACTCGCCTTGTGATGCTATGATGCTGAAGTGCTTCTTTTGCAAATTTGGTGTGGAAATGTCTCTGAACAATGATTACTGATGAACTTTTTGCATATTCTAGTAGACAATAAGACTTTTTTTTATTGTTGATGCTGCCATTTGGAATAACAGTATTTCTACTGAGCATTTTGGACATGGCAAACTTTTCAGTGTTACCAAATGAAACTCGAAGAGTTAATCTTTCGTGTTATTTTGGTTTTTGTGAAATAAATTCATTATTGCAGTCATTGGTATGTTTTCTTTATGTACCATTCATTCTGAATTACCATGTAGTAATACATAAATTCAATATAAGTAACTGGTTTAATATTGGAATAAATGTTACTGAAAATTAAAAATGAATGCATTCATCAGGAAATGAAGAAATTAATTCAAACTTTTAGCTATTATAACAAGAAATAGACCCAAGAGGCAAACTGTCTGTTCCTATCCATTTGGAAGATTACTAAATACAGGGTAGGATGGCCCTAAACCTACCTACCACGATTAATCATCAATTTATCAGCTAATGTAAATTGTGTGTTTTATTCATGGCATCAAGACATTTTTGGATGGAAATGTGTCATCACCGAGGTACAGACAGGTTCTTGAGAACAAGTTCTTCTAACCTGACATCAGTGGTTGGTGCAAGATGGTACATGTTCCCATTGCACAACTGCCATTTTCGAACTGCTACACGAACATTTCAGAAGAAACGTCAACACATTGGATTATCTCAAGCATTACAGATGTGGCATTGACTAGCCCAGGTATTCACATGATCTCAATCCATTAGATTCTTTTTATGGAGTACCATAAAGGACAAAGTCCTTCTATGTTTGATGAACACGATGTTTTATAAATGCCAGTTGACATGCATTGTGATCAGCCTAGTTTGTACTGTACATGCTTATTTGTTGTGGTACATCTTGGTTTTGGGCCACCCTGTACAGATATTGCATAAAACTAATAATCTGAAAATGTTTTTCCTTGCTGAATGATGACTGCTTAGTTTAAGGTTATTGTTTTATTATGTTAGTCACGAGAAATGTTAGTGGGTAAGAGGTGTTTTCTCTTATTTAAAACTACAGTGTTTAAATTTCAAATGTTTTATTCACAAAAGATACAGAAAATCAATTGCAAGTTATACTTTTATAAAGCAGTTAAATCTCTTGTTAAAGTTTTATTTATTTTTTATTCTATTTTTTTCTTTCTTTTTTTTTTTTTTTTTTTTTTTTTTTGGTTTTAAGGAATGGAGTCATTCTCTCCATACTGTTCAAACCTTCAAATGATCATATTATAGACTATTAAAGTTATTCAAATAAAACTTTAAAAGAAGGAATTTAAAACAAGCTTGATCCTTCACTTCATCATTTGCACATGAATGAAATTAATTTTGCTTTCAGAGAGCAAGATAATAGAGGACAAAATCATTTTTTTCTTCTACTGAAAGAAACCAAAACAATAATATTCATGCACAACTTCAATTTACATGCAAATGATTTCATGGGCTCTATGTTTCCCTAATGAGAGAGAAATTATGCATGCCCAAATTTTATGGTTTCAGTTAATTTATCATTACAATAATAAAACTGAGATATTCATGATTACATCCATCCAAAAGTCTTTTGTTAGAGAGAATGTAATTAACTTAGAAGGTAAGTGAAAGCATTTTAATGACAGGGGCAAGTAACAAAGCACAGCTGCACATCATTCATCTGGAAAAAGAGAAAATGAGCAACAATGGCTGGGAACATCTCTTCCATCCATCTTACAAGTCTGGCTCTAGACCCTCAATTTGTTAAGATCAGTCCTGATATCATCGCTACAGCAAGATTTAAGCATTCCAGTTATGAACAGTAAGAAGATATCAAATGATCACAGAATGGTAATGATCAATAAGGAGATTTCACAGTAATGTACATAAAAATACAAACAATTTTTTATGCCTTACTAGCAGTTTGCTTGTGCACAAATTTCATTGTACAATTGATAAGCTCTTAATCGACTTTAGGAAAGGAAAATCTTATGCACCATACATGCAGTTAAACATATATCAGGTAATCCTAGCGACAATGAAGGACAACGTAGAGTATTCCACATCAAAGTACCCTTATAACTTCAGGATATACAATTTAAATTTACTCTAAGTAATCACCTTGGTAGATGATTTTCTGGAGTCTTTGATGGCGTTTTCCTCGTTTCCTTTGCTACAATTCCAGGAGTGGTAGGTAAAGATAATGTAGAACGTGATAATGCCTTAGCTGGATCCCCACCACCTACGGCTTCACTAGAATATTTTATATTTGTATATTCCCGCCCCAACTGTATGCTTTTCTACAGAGAAAAAAAAATATAAATCATTTGTAATCAAAGTCATAATCACTAAGGAAGTATGTAAATAGTAAAAGGTATGAAAATTATTATTTCACTGTTTAAATCTCCTGCAGATACCATATACACTGAGTGGCCAATTTATTAAATCACATACCGAGTACTGAGCTATAATGGACTAGGCATAGACTTCATCTGTATTTGGAACTGCTGCAAATTGTTATGTGGTCGCATTCGAACAGCCTGTTCAATTTCATCTCACAAATTACTTGATGGGATCATGTGCAAACAATGAAAATACAGTAAGCTCTTAGTCATGCACATGGAAACTATGAGATGTAGCACTGTCATGCTGAAAGGGAGCATTTTGAAGAGAACCTATGGCCATGAACAGGTAGGGAAGTCGGCAACAATGTTATGATACGATGTAACATTTGGCATGCTGTCTATATATATGAGGGAACCTAACATGAATGCATTCCCTAAATCATAACAGAATAGCCATTATCCTGTAACAAACACTGACACCACAGGATGGATCTATTGACTCGTGCTCCTATAATGGACTAGGCACTCTGCCATCAACTTGATGAAGGAGGATTCACTGAAGCATGCAACACTTTTCTAGCCAGCGATAGCCTAGTGCAAATGACTGTGGACTCACTGCAGCCACAACTTCTTGTTTTGTGCTGAAAGAACTGATAACCACGTGGATCATCTGCAACCGATCCAAGATACGGTAATAACCCCATACATAGTGAGTTCTGAAATTGTCCTCTGTAGTCCACTGTTGTACCAGTAGGTCAGTGATTTCATAAAGGTATTGGCTATTGTCAGCATGTACAGTCCTTTATAAGTGTCGTTGATCCTTGATGAGAGATCATTGATCAGATGTCCTTTTTCAAAGGTTTTTGGAAACTCCACCATTCTTGATATACACAAGCAACACTTAAATAAGAAAAGCACACTATTTCCAAAGCTAAAAATAATGGATCAAGCTCATACAGAACAGATTAACATAGTACAATTGAAGCCACTCGTACATCTTCTTCATCAGCTATCATGTGCATCAGGTGCTACAATTGTAATGCAATCACATGGTTGTTGGCCATATGTTCAATTTACTATAATGAGCATCTAATAAAGTGGCCACTTAGTGCAGTCACATGCTCATACAAGATGATGCTACTTTTTGTGAAGTCAAAATACGATATTTAAACAATAGTCTCAGTCTTGAAAATAATACCATATATATAGGCGTTGGACAAAAATATGGAACCCTACTTCTTTTACATGTGTGAAATTGACATGTTTCGAGTTGAAAGCAAATGTGATGTAACATTCCTTTGCTTCCACTATGCAATTCGACACCTAGCTAACAGATGGGAAGCCTTAAATTTATTCATTCACAGCATGTGTAGCCAGTAATACTGAGTCATGTCAGAACTTACAGAGTTTCAAAGAGGGCAAACTGTTGGTCACTGCTTAGCTAGTCCCCCTGTGACTGAAGTTGCCTATTTATTTGTTGTGTCAGAAGGGTCGGTACCAAAGGTTATAATGGCATATACAGTTTCCAGGAAAAACATCTGATAAGCATAAGCATTGATGACATCTCCTGTTTCAACTGAGTGAAAGAGACAAAAGGACATTGAGAGAAGTGACCCAGAATATGAAAACACCTGCTGCAGAAGTGACCGCTGAGCTCAATCTCAAGTCTTCCAGAGCCCTTGTCCATAAGCAAAATATTCACAGGCGAGCTGCAATTGGCAAACCACTAATGACAGATATTAATCTCAGAGTAGAGACCAATACCCATAAATTGTGAACTATCAGTCAATGGAAGACTGTAAAAAAGTCCAATGAATCGAGCTTCACAGTGTTCCCAACCACTCCATGCGTTTATGTGTAGTGAAAACCATCGTAAGCTTAGGGCCAGCAAAGCATGGAAGACTTGGTATTCTGTAGGCCCAGAAGAATTCAGGCCATCTTGAATGCTAAAATTGGTCCAATACTACATTTTGTTCTTTTAACAAGTGCTTCCATATTTTTGTCTAACCCATGTATATTAGGCTATAGTCTACAACTCCACATAGGGTGTACACAAAAGAATATCACAATTAGAACCTTTTTTATTTCTCATGATAAATATGAGGGCAAATGTTACATTGGATGAAAGAAAACCATCCAGGTTTATGCAACTAACATTACATACACTTAGTACTTACACTAAACACATAAAAATGAATACACTTTTCCTCAAGGAATTTATTTTTGTGTTTAGTGTTAGTGCATCCACAGTTTCTGTTTTTTTGTTTTACCTATTTCACTTAGTACTTCATACAGATTTGTGGGGACTGCACTGAAAAGATGCCCTAACAAGTTCCACCATCTCCTCTCAGACCTTTGTCTTCACAAATGTACCCCATCACCTGATGCTGTTGTCGTAATCAGTGATGAAAATTGGGTCTGTACAATAATCCAAAATGAAATGCAAATTCCTCGCTCCTTGCAACTCAAACAACGTTCACAGCAAAGGGTTTCTGCTGTGCATCTGGGGTGATCAGAAGAAAAGATGATCCTCCATTTAAGTAGATGGGGAATTTGTTTCAAATTATCACTGGAAGCCCCACTGCACAGCAACCACCGATGCACACCTTGCAAATTCGAGCACATAGTGCGCTTTCTGCTGGGGAGTTGCTGTTTTCTCAACAGTGGCGTAGTGCACAGCAGTGAGGAATACAAGAAGTTTGGCAAGTATGCTTAAAATTTGTCACAGTTCTTCTTTCATCCAATGTAACCTTTGTTCTATATCCCATAGCTATGAGAAATAAAAAAAAAAAAAATTGTTCAAACAGCGATATTCTTTTGTGTACAGTTATTTGAAGTCACATTAGTAAAAAAGCAAAAAAGCTTATAAAAAAATGGTTAAATAAGTTGCAATGTACAAATGTGTTTAACAATGCCAAACAATCTAAAATATTCTTTCATATTCTTTGCACAAGGAGACTCCATACACTCTGACTCACTGAATTTGATCTAAAAAAAAAAAAAAAATTATACGAGTAGCTTTCACCCTAAATACCCATGCAAAGCCATTTGACACACTTTTCAGAGTTTTCTAAGAAAAAAAATTCATAAAGTTTTTCATTGTAGAGTAGCATTTCATCGAGTTGTGGAAGTGCAGTGGTAAGATGCGAGAATCTTACATCTTATTTTGCAGATAAGAGTTCAAATCCTATCCTGAACAATTTTTCTTTCTTCGTCGAACGATGCCTAAATTATCAAGAATCCTATGTGGCAAAGTAGATAAAGATGTGTAGTTTCAGCTGCACTTACTTATTTACCTGTACGTTTTACAATTTTCTTTGAAAAAAATAAATGGCATTACTTTCTCATATCTCCTCGTATTTAGACTCATGGGAAAAAAGAATTATGAATAGTTCCCCATTAACATCCAATTTCAAATGTTGGACTAGATTGTGGATGACATTCTGATTATCACAGACTTGGATGACTCAAATGTCATTACAACTTTTGCTTCATCAATTTCTAGATTTGAGTTTCAAGTCAATGATATGGATAATGGAATATTGCATTTTTTTGGACTTATCCATAATTAAAAATAATGGAAATTTCCTCTTTAATGTTTATGAAAAAGAAACCCAGAGAAACAATCTCCTTCATTACTTCTCGAAAATTCCTAAGAGTTATAAATTGAATACAGTAACTAACCTTATAACTAGAGCTAAACAGTTGTGCTGTCCTATTTTTCTTTCTCATTATATTCATAAAATAGTTCAAAAAATGAAAAATAATAAATATCCACAAAATATAATAAACAAAATTAAAGTTAGTAGTTTTCAAAGTAGAAAGCATAATTTTCAACAATCTTAATCCTATGAAGAGAGTTTCCATGCTTATGATATATTATTTGATAATATTAAAAAATGTTTTAAGGAAGAAAAAAAATAAAAATAGTTCCGAGAATAAATAATAATATAAAGAGACTCGTGAATATGCTTGTGATTAAGAAAAATGGAAGTGAAAGTAAATCTACTGAAACAGATGATTGTGAAGAACTTAAAGAATCGAGTTATTTTTACTACTAAAACAGATGAGAAGAAGAACTTCATGAACAAGAGGATTTCCATAATTTGGTGGAAAATACAAATGTGTCTTATGAAATTCCCTGTTCTGATTGTAACTATGTGGGGCAATTGGGGCCACACTCTATATTCTCGTTTAGAGGAACATGAGAGGGCGGTTCAATTAAATTACACTGAAAAGGTTTTGGCTAGACTATTGCTTTGCCACAGGACACAAAATAAATTGGAAAAGTGTCTGCATTCTAAATAAAGAAAAACAATTAAAGAAAAGATTAATTAAAGAATTCTATTTCCTTAATAAGGCCGAACTTACTCTAGCCAAGGCATCACATGATCTTACTAGTAACTGGATGATCATGCGACTTTAGTTATGTCATGTGACCTGGTCCTTTTACTTCCTTGTACGAAGTAAAGGAAGTATTGTAATCGCGAAAAATTTCAGTTTTCAGGTTTCAACAGAAATGTACATTTAGATCATTCCTGAATCCATTTTGACGTGTTTCGTCGTGGTGTGTGTGTGTGTGTGTGTGTGTCACATTTCTCAAAAACGATAAGGTGTAGAATGTTGAAATTTTGTATTTAGGACTGTTGTGACATCTAATTGTGCACCTCCCATTTTGATTGCAATCGGCTGGGCCAAACATGTATTTGTGGTTTCCACAACAGATTTCCTTTCATGTCTATGGAGTTTTGATTGTGTGGAGTAGTTTTTGACGTCAGAGTTTGACTGTTTGATGTCAGAGTTTGAAGAATTCTATTTGAGGAACTTCATTTTTCGAAAATGGCTGTCAAAATTTGTTTCAACTTTTGGAGTTTTTAGCCAACAAAGAGAGAGACAGAAATTCGTGTCTCAAGAATAATAATGAAAAAAGCATTCAATAAAGTTTCATACAAGGGAGTCCCATGGTGCCCACAACAGATTCTTTTCATTTACTTCTGATTTGTGTTTGTATCATTCTCCCCCCTGTTCTGATGATGAGTGCAGGCACTCAAAAACATTTAACCATTATGTAACTATCTATGAGGTGTAATCAAAAATTTCCGTGGCTGGTTCATTTAAAGAGACACTACTTTATTTAAATATATTTACACAGTATCCCCTTCAAAATAGTCCCCTTGCGAAGCCATACAATGAGTCTAGCATTCCTGCCATTTCAGGAATGTGTCCTGGAACTCTTTGTTGAAATGAGTCAAGCACTTTTGCGATTTGCACTGGATCTGTTCAATCGTATCAAGACGGCAACCTTTCAACTGGCTCTTCATTTTCGGAAAGAGGACAAAGTCTGCAGGAGCCAAATCTGGCGAGTAGGGTGGATGTGGATGCGAAATCATGTTGTTTTTTGCAAGAAACTCACGTGTGAGGAGAACTCAGTGAGAGGGTGTATGATCATGGTGGAGCATCCAGTTTTTTTCACACCACAGATCTGGCCGCTTTCAGTTTTTTTTCACTCCCTGAGACTGCTCATTGCTCGTTCTCAAATTTAATGTCCATGATAAAATCGCAGACAATCTCACACGCGTGGTCACAATAGCAGTCATTGCAGTCCCCAATGCACATGAAACACAATCTTTTGAAAAGCTGATTTATGAATGTTAGGGCTATAATTTACTGTATTTGTGGACTTCTACTGCCATTTGTTGGCGAGATCCACGACCAGTCCTGGAACTTTTGATCGCACTTCGTATCTTAATTTAGACTGAAATTCCAAATTATTTTCTCTGAATTTTTGTCAACTGAGTTTCCATTGGGATTTTCGATTTGTTGTTTCTTTTCCATCATGATGTCATCGCTAGATTTTGCATCCGATAAAATAGAAGAAAAATGTATGTAGTGTGTGAAGTTTATTCTGCTCCAGTATCAACAACTTCTGTAGAGCAGAAGTTCCCCCTCTCACATTCTTCTGTGTAACATCTTATCTACTCGTCAACTCCATCATGAATTGAACGGAATGGGTCAAGCCAACTTTGATATTGACATTTCACTTTCTTTGTTATCTAAAATCAGTTAAGTTTTGAACCTTTGGAAGGAGGGTTATTTTAATAATTTTAATGCATTATTTTGTGATCCTCGTTGATTAAAAGCTTTTCTTTATTATTATAAAAAGTTCTTGTATTGGGTTTTAAATTAAATAAATACATGTATAGGAAATTAATTTCTCACGTACATAAAATTTTCCCAATGTTAATATTAATCTATCTCATTCTACAATTCGGGTATTTATAAAGAAGAATTACACATTGGCAAGAAACTTTAAGAAACAAGTGCATCGAATAGTTGTTTGTTTAATTGGGCAAAACCAATTCATAGAATTTTGTTTATCAAATTCGGTGAGTCAGAGTCGGTGGAGTCTCCTTATCAATCATAAATTCTGCTGTATAGAAACATTTGAGCATAAAGAAAAAAAGTCTTTATAAAATTTTATAGAACAAATACCAAACAATTGTAAAAATTCCAAAGACGGGATAGAGACCACTTTTCCACAAAGAGAACTGGTCTTTAATTACGTCTTTTTTTTTATTCCTGAATATCCACAGTTACTTGATGTCTATTGTTATTCCAAAGACCTGTTAAAATATAGCAAGAACAGAATTTCACCTCTGCATTTTGTAGTCTTTTCTCAATATACTATGGGAGCTTAATAGGTGCTCATACGGGGTCATCCATAAATTACATAATGCAAGATTGGCTCATTTTTAACTCCCTCCCTCCCCCTTGTAACGCACCCTTAACACATGTACGGACCCCCCACGGACAATGATGTAATGCTGTGCTTGAACCCCCCCCCCCAAATAATTTCCAAAAACCATCTACTTTTGTGAGGGTTTATTTTATTAGCAATTGCAGCAAAATTACAGAGGGAAATTAAACTTTTGAACAGTTGTTGAAGAAACATCGTATTTTTTCAGTAACAGCATAAATTATAAAACTTATGTAATGTTATGTGACAAGAGAGAAACAATTTTTGACATATGAACATGTGAGCTATGATCCTCCCATGAGGTTTAAAGATAGTCTCTAATGACGTATGGGTAAATATCAAAACACAAGTTTTCAGAGCATTGGCTTGTATAGAAACAGACATTCCAAAATACTAAATGATTTCAAACTTCAGCAAGAGGTATCAGCCTGTTATGAGCAATAATCGAAGGTGTGAACTCTACACCATACAGAGAATAAACCAAGCCATCAATCGCCTGCAATTCCTGCAATGTATATTTCTTTCTAAACGATAAAAAAAATAATTTTTTTAACACATTTCACCATATCTGAAATGCTCAATGTGAAATAAAGTCTTATCAGGAATTTATGAAGCCCTTCATAAATTCTTTCCCTCATGTATATATGTATTATGTTTGTGTTAAGTTTTACAATTTTCGTTAAATCTTGCTGGTGAATGATGGTGTAGCTTTTTGAGATAAATACCTCTAATATTATGAAATTATATTTATAATGAAATTTATAAAAAGTTTAAATTTTAAATTTTTATAAGAAAGTTATAAAGACTAATATGTTATAAAAAGCTCGACCGTTCTAACTGGGTTCGGAAGGACTCTTAGTGGACTTCCCAATGTTCTCCATTGAGTCAATTTGTTTTAATTTTTATATTGTAGATTTAAGTTCACTTCTTATTGAAATATTGAAATACTTCTTTATGCAGACGATTTGGAAGTTTTTTCAGAAAATAAATCTTTTGACAACACTAGCGTCTTTCAGCAACATATATCATTTATTCGTAGGGGTTACAAAAAAACGGTCTAAAGTTAAGTGCTAACAAATCTAATATCGTTATTTTTTCTCGCAATGTGAACAAAGTAATTTTTCAATTTGTTATTGATTCTTCTCCTGTTAGTAGAACCATTAATGTTGAAAGATTTGGTATTTTTTTTTATTCCGAAACATGCGGATAAGATTCTTGTTGAAATATCTAAGTGAATTGGTCGACAGGTACGTCTTAGTAACATACTTAGAGATTTTGATCTTGCTATCGCATATCATCTTTGTTCCTATGATTTTTTTATTATTTTTTGATATGGTTCACTGGGCATAAATAGCGGTTACTTCTAAAAAAATGTTTCTTTCCTTACAAACTAAGCTGGCTCTCTTCTACTAAGTTAGAGTGTGTCGATCAGCAATCAATTAATCCAGATTCTTAATAGAAAATTTTATTTGAAAATTTATGAAGGTGTTTTTTGCTGATTACATTAACTTTCCAGAATTGCTTGCCACCATAGGGTTAAGACAATTATTCTTTCCGTAGATCCTCAATAATGTTGGTGAATAAAAATCGCCGTACAATAACCTTGCTAGATCAATCCTGCTTGTAAAATTATTAATATTTTTAACAACAGTATTATTCGTTGAGATAATGACTTTGATATCCTTTAGATTTGTTCTTTTTTTTCTTATGTTTTCCTTTCATCATTAACCCCTATTTGGGCCATCATCTGTTTTTGAGGGGGGGAGGGCAGCAATCATCCATTGTTTCAATTATTTATTGTGATTCTGTTTGGTTTATTGTTGCTGCAATTATTGTAAGAATTATTATTATTACAAGATTTTATAAGTCATGCTAACAATAATTCTATAATTAAAATTTTGAAAAACAAACTAACCCAGACTGATAGCGTTAAATAAACTCTTTTGGTAGCATGTCTTGCTCAGAACTTTAAGGATCCCACGAATTTAGTCTCCAATAATTTCAGAAAAAGCATTACGTAACGCGAGACCGAATCCCCTCCTACCCCTCTGTAAGGGTGCATAACGCTGCCCCAAAACCCCCTCCCCCCTTCAAGCCTTATGTAATTTATGGACGACCTCTGAAGGAAGCAATTTCAGGTATCAGGATAATTTGAATCTTTAAATTGTTGCTGAAAGAATTCGGAGAAAAACTTGGTGAAAAGTTTAAATTGTGATTTCAAAATAGGTTCAAATAATTCTACACTGCAGAAATTATGACAGAATTTAACCCTTTTGCTGCATAAAGTGGATATACGGTAATCACCCAAAATTTCATTACCTTTATCTGCGGGAAGCAGATTCACCTTGCTGTCTTTAAAAAAAAAAAAACTTCTCGTTATACTGCGAGAAGTAGATAATTTCATCATATGCCCACAATATACAGCTGCACCACCACAACTTGCTAGAATCCTATTCAACAATTTGAATATTCATATGCAGAGGTTGAGTCAAAAGTAGTGGCTGACTCAGGAAGGAGGGGGTTAGAGTTTGACGAATTCTGGGCGAAGACCATTTACCACAAGGGTATATCGCAGTTTATTAAAAGAAAAGAGTGGGAAGAAACATCAGTACGAATTTGAATGCCATAGACATTGTGCCACCTGCGTCAGCCAGTGTAAAAATATGGCAGAAAAATTGGTGATATGTGGGCTCCTTCATCACTATTGGAAAAAGGGGACCAGTGCATGAGCAGCAGCCGCCGCCGAAATTTGCAGGGTGGAAGGTCAGGGTGTGACCAATGAACGGACAGCACGACGGTGGTTCTCCCGCTTTTCGTCTGGAGACATGGGCCTGGAAGATGCGCTAAGGAGCGGAAGACCCAAAGAAGTGGATGACGCAGCCTATGGCAACAAGTAGAAACCAACCCAGGCAGCTCCACCTGTGGACTAGTGGTGGACATCAGGACATCACAATCGAGTGTGGTTCGACATCTGCACGCCATGGGAAAGGTCAACAGGAGCTGCCAAGTTGTGCCTACGAGCTGATGTCCACGCAAGCACAACAACGGGTGAAGGTGTGTCGTCCACTGCTGGAAAAAAATTGAGGTTCTGCCATATCCAGCTTACAGCCCCGGCCTGGCACCTTCCGACTACCATCTCTTTCGGTCCATGGCACACTTCCTGCGTGGACGGCACTTCGCCAATGTCAGTGAGGTTGAAGACTCCGTGCATGACTTTTTCGTCCAAAAACCGGAGAAGTGGTTTCGCGAGGGTATCCGCGAATTGGCTGATTGTTGGATGAAGACCATCGAGCATGATGGACTCTACTTTGATGATTAGCAATGAGTGGTTCCTATCTGGTGCCCATTTAAAAGTTTGCGCGGTGATCAGCCACTACTTTTGACTCGACCTCTGTAAAGTGCACACAATGGTGATAAAGTTAATGAATATTTTTCTCTGGAAATTTTGAGAAGTGCATCAGATGGCTTTGCAAAGGTACTTAATTGTAAAAAGCTACTCAAAGATTTTGTTCCCTTATCAAAATCATAACTCAGAGTTCAATCCTGAACTATATTTGATTACCAATCACGTTTTTCATAACCAAGATACTAATGAGTTACAGTCAAGATTATTTTTTATTTAATACTGAAATGAAAAATTTTAAAAATGTGAAATCCAGATATTAAAAAAATTGCATATAACAAGCACCTTGATTTTTGGGCTATGTTTCTTAAAAAGATAAATTACACACATACACACACACAAATTTTTATAGATACAAGTTTGCCACAGTAATAGATTCAATCAATGAAACACATTCTTGGTTTAGTGTTTATAGATGAATAAAAACCTATTTATCAATTTACTCTTTTATTGGCTGTAATTATTTTACTTTAAGAAATAAAAACACTAATAATTTTATTGGTTCTCGTATTAGTTACAACTTCGAGGATTCTTTACAAGCACTGAATCAAAATATTAGTGCACATTATGAAGTGTAATAAAACAAAAAGTGATCTTAAGGCAAGAGATTGTAAAACCACCATTACTTGTCAAATAAAACATGTTACCTTTATTATTTGTTCATTACTTATAGACACTAGAATAGACAATGTTATTATATAGTGTTTTTTTTTTCTTTTGTTATGACTTATTTAAAAGTAGTCCAAAAAATAGAGTACAAGGCAGTTTTGAGAATTTCCTTCAAAATTTAGTGATCAACATTTCAGTCATACAAGTATTAGAAAATAATTAAATTAAACTGTTACACACTAGGTAAGAACTTTCTAGGCATAACTCCCTATTTATATAGAATAGAATTTTATTTTATATACGAGGGTTGGGGCATAAGTCATGGCAACTATTTTTTTTTTTTTATGAGAATTCAAGCATGGGTGGAAAATGTGAAATATACAGATGAAAGGACAAGGAATGGACGAAATGTACGGACATTTAACAACATGCCAACACTTTGCTTCTCATGTTTATTAAGGTAGTTGACAACATTACAGGTTTCATGTTCTGGAATCATGAAGCCTGTAATGTTTCATACGTTTCATGCTTCTGGAAAATTTATTCTGGAACATTATTACAGATTTCATTTTCCAGAATAAGTAACATAAATCAAAATAGAGAACAGCTGTTTTGATATACGAGCGTTGTTCAACACGGGTAACATCCACCTTGCACGGCGGTTGACTAAGAACTGATTTAACGTTGCTCTCTGCGCAACATCAGGAACTCACGGAGCCATCTAATGTTGTGGAAACATACTACCAGTCACAGCTTCCTTGAGACATGTGACATTTTATGATACCATCCCTTAGCTCTGAGAAAAAAAAATAGTTGCCATGACTTTTGCCCCAACCCTCGTAGAATAAAAGTCAACTATACTAAAGGTTACGTATTAAAAATTTAATACCTGTTCAGCTTTCATTCGTTGGGAAACTGTATCAATATAATGTTGAACAGCCATATAAACAAACTTGTACTGTGCCTCTGTTTGTACCATTCCAGATCTCTGAGCTCGAACCATTTGTATTGTTCGCTGAATATCAATTTCGCAGTCTAAGCCTAAACATTAAACATTTATTTACTTATAACAAATATATTATACTAACTATGACCAAACAGTGATTTTGCAATTTCATTTTTATTTCCTTTACAAGTGAAGAAACTTACCTTGCCTTTTAATTTGATTTATAATCATGTCAATGACTATGAACGTTCCTGTCCGCCCGATCCCAGCACTATAAAAAAATAACAATTATTTGTTTTAATCTTCAAATGCAAAAAAATACAGGGCAATTTAAAAAGGACTTGATTAATGATGCAATGAAAATGGTTCATCAGCAATTCTGTGCGGAAAGATTCTAGAACAGCGATTCTAGATTCTTTAGCAATGAGTCAACATTTCACATCAGTGCCAAGGTGAATATCCACAACTGCAGAATCTGGAGTAATGAAAATCTACATGAAACTATTCAGCACATTTGTGATAAACCAAAAGTAATATTTTTTGTGCACTCAGCAAATTTAAAGTGTATGGCCATGGAGTGTAAATTTTTTCAAGGAGAAACACCAAAACTGGTATTGTGTATCTAAACATGTTCAAAAATTTCCTCATTCCACAGTTAGACAAAGATGATCAAGATGGATGCCTTCACTAACAGCTAGACGAGGCATTTCCTTAATAACCAAAGTCCAGAATTTCTTTGATAACAGATTTCCAGATCGGTGGCTTAGTCGTGCAGCCAATTTTCTCGATAACCGATTTGATCCCTCTTGAATTTTTTCTCATGAGGTTTCATTAAAGATCGAGTGTGAAAATCAAATTTTTGCCACTACATGTATTACAGAAGAGGTGACACCCGAATAACATCTGCTGTATCATGAAAGGAAGTCATATCAAAATAAAATGACTGATGAAAAACTTGATGTTCTTTGCTCTAAAATGACACCTCAACTGATTGTGTACATTAACTGAATAAATTTTATTTGCTTTGCAAGTTTTAAAGTCTTATTTAATCACCCCCATATAATCACGAAATTCAGCATAGCACTTTAAATAAACGTAAAATAAATAGGTAAATTGTCACATTCCAAATAATTAAGATTTATTAGACAACAGCTAAAAACTTTCATGCTATTATTTTAAAACAATTCTAAACGATAGCTGAATTTTCTAAAGATTTTTGTGAAATGCATTTTTCTTAAAAACATTCAATTTATATTCTAGTTAAAAAAATATATATAGTGAACCAATAGCCAACTTCTAAAATACAGATCTGACAACAATGGTTGTACAATAAATGTTGCTATAAGAAATGTCCAACCTTTGTTTTCATTTAAATTGATGAACAATTTTTAGTAACTGCATTGTGGTCTAATTTGCCAGTTATGAGAACAATAAAAGGAGATCTGAGAATTAGCAAATGGTAGAAGTCTTTAATGAGAACCTATGCGTTTCGAATCAACTTCATTATTAGGGTAGGATACAACTACAATTTTTGTTTTTGCCTTTTCTTTAAATCCAAAGACACCACACTTTCAGTGCCTTTATCTCCTAAATGGTTGGATCAATTGAAAAAAAAAACAACAAGAATAAAACATTTCTCAAATGTTGTGTACAATCTGAAAATACCGTTAAAAATAGGGGTTGCCATTACACATTTCAAAGTTGACTTCCATATTCAAAAATGGCGTTGTTTTTTTTGGAAATGGAATGCACATAAAAGTACAATAATTCTTCCATTGAAAGTACTCTGTCAAATTTCTATTTTAGAACGTTGGCTATTGGTTCACTTTAGGTGAGAAACCCTGTATAGTAAAGTCATTTACCTGCAATGTACTATGATTGGACCTGCATCGGAAATTGATTCCTGGCGTGCATTGACATCATATAAAAAATTCAGAACACAACCTGGATCTGAGGGGACACCATGATCAGGCCATGCTTGAAAATGGTAATGATATATTCTCCTCTCATCAGGTATCTTAAACAGAAAAAGATTAAGGTATATGGATAAATAAATGTTAGAAAAGTATGGTGCTTCCTCTATATAACAGCACTCTATATGATGCCAAATTTATAACTGCAAGTCCATATAACGAAGTTTTTTTTCCAGAACTCATTCATGTCTGCAGTTTTTATTTTTCGGAAAAAAACTTAGTTATATGGACTTGAAGTTATAAATTTGGCTTTATGTAGAGTCCCATTATATAGAGGGAGCACTGTAATTTAAAAATACAAGAGCTATACTATTTTTCATTTCAAGCGACCATCTAATTACCCTCAGGCATTGACCTACTTTCTTTTGTTCAGGCTCAAAAATATCTCAAGGAAAAGAGTGATCAAGGGTAGGGGTGAAACCTGATCTAACCATGAAAAAAGACAGGATCAACAGAAATAGGCTTCTTTCTTTATTATTATTTTTATATCATTTAACTATTTTATCTTGTACTATTTTGAGTCATATGATTATTTTTACGAGGGCACGTTTTGAAAAGTAATGCCTCCATGAGTGTAACTTTTATTTTATTTGGTAACCAAAATTCTTTTTGTACCTGATAGCTACATTTGTCCTCTATGTAATGCTCTATTCATTTTTCGACATGGTCCCCATCCCTTTCTACGCACTTCCGCCAACGTGGAGAAGAATTCTGGTGGTTGTTGTCGACACTAGGATTGAATGGGCACTTTCACCTCGTCATCAAAAAGAAACTGATGTCCCTTAAGGTGCTCTTCCCAAAGATGAAAGAGCACCTTAAGGGACACGACTTGCGTTCCAACGAAGAGGTGAAAGCTGCCATTCAATCCTGGAATTCCTCTCTGATGGGTTCACCCAACCTCACGCGTTGGTACAAGTGAATGGAAACGGATGGGGACGATGTTGAAAAGTGAATTGTGCATTACATAGAGGACAAATGTAAGTATCAAGTACAAAAAGAATTTTGAAAATCCGTTACCAAATAAAAAAGTTACAGCCACGGAGGCATTACTTTTCAAAACTCCCTCTTAGTAAAAATTTTTTTCATGTTTTATTGTAAAATTTCTATTTTTTTTTTTTTAATTTTAATGGAGAATTATTAAAAATCTGAAGAGTTAATTTTGAAAATAAAATATAAAAATTTTCAGATTTAATTTTAAGAATAAAGTAATGAAAATTTCCAATAAAATTTTAAAAATAGAATATTAAACAATTACCGATAAAATATTAAAAGTTTCATTTATTTATTTATTTGTAATAAATATTCGATTATACACAAATCGAATATACAACAGCAACACAATATAAAAAATTATAACTAAAGCATCTCTTTCACTTTTCACAAATGTACAAAACTTTTGTTTCAGATTTTGAAGTTACCTTATTGGAACTACTTGTTAATGTAGTATTATCGTGCCAAGTGGTTATTGCTTCAGATCAACTAGACAGTCACTTGAAATGAGAAACAGTAAAGATAGAAAACTGCAAATATCTATAAGAACCTTTCTATGATAACATATGACCTTTTACTCTGATGTTAATGATGAAAGCAACTGGTATACACTATGTTCCATAAATATTGGGACAGTGACGTGGGGTAGTAAAAAAATCAAATTATCTCAGTAACAAGAAATGATAGGTCAATTTTGTTTAAAGTTTTGAAAATGTCTATTCAAACTCTATTATAAACAAATTAGTAAAAATTTTAAGAGCACAAAATAATCAAGAAAACATTTTAATAACAAAACTTGCAATATCTTGTGGTTGCAAAAATATTGGGACAGAAAAGAAACATGTAAATTTTTGTGCATATGTAAACTGGACTAACCCATTTAAGCAAGGTAAGGAATAATCTCATCTAATTAATTGTTTTAACCACTTGGTGAAAGATTTTGACCACTAATGTCAAGTGAAAATGAAGGGTTCCGAGTTGACCAATGACATAAAAATCTCATCATTCAAGAATGGAAAAAAAAGAATATCACAATTCGAAAATTAGCTGAGAAGTTTCAGCGACCAAAATCCACTATTTATAATGGGATAAAAAAAATTCAAATCAACAGGAACAGTTCAAAATACGCCAAGAAGTGGAAGGCGACATATATTTAATGAAAAAGAAAAAAGAATTATCACAAGAAAAGTGAAGAAAGATCCAAAAATTAGTGCCCCAAAACTAGCAGCAGTAAAGCGTGGTTCCCACATGCGTAAAAACAACGGCAGAAACCACAAAGCAGAAAAATTTTATGATGTCACTTCCCGTTTTCGTCTCTTCTGCCCGACTGAAAATTTCTGCTTTTTAGAGTTGGGTTGAGTTCAACTTTTGTGGCACAAGCAGGGCAGAAACGATTGCTCAGCCAATAGAAAACGATCTCTGCAGTAACATCACCGTGACGTCCTCTCTCTCTTTCTCATAAAATAAAAATGTTGGACACTCAGCTCACAAAGGTGAAGAGGCCGAGAAAGAAAATTCATGTAGAAGCGCTAATAGAAGAAGTGCGAAATATATATTTATTAATTAATTAATCAAATTAAATTGAATAAACAAGAATTGAATGCAAAAAATCGATGTGATGATTGATGAGGATTGAACGAACTGTGTACGTACTGTGAAAATTCGAAGCTGACCGTTTAGATCGATCGACGGCTTCGGTGCAGTGTATTTGTGTTGGGCTATCTTATCCTTTTGAGTTTCTGCCATGTGGGACACCTGCAGTAGCAGAAAGTAAAAAGGCAGAAAAAAATACGCCCTGGTTTCTGCTCTCTTGTTTTCTGCCAGTTGGAACCACGCTTTACTGAAGAACAGCTGAAAAAGAAATCATCAGCTGCTACAATAAGGAGAATCCTTCAAAAAGAGGGATATAAACGAGCTACTGCCAAACGCAAACCCCTAATCAGTAAGAGAAATCAGATCAAACGATTAAACTTTGCAAAAGAATATGTAAATAAACCTCAAAGTTTTTGGAATCGAATACTGTGGTCAGATGAATCAAAATTTAATGTGTTTGGCTCAGATGGTCGAGTGAAAGTTTGGAGAAAAGTAGGAAAATCACTACAACTAAAAAATCTTCAGCCAAATGTGAAACATGGTGGAGGTTCAGTCCTAGTGTGGGGGTGTATGGCTACAAAAGGAGTTGGCACCTTTGAATTCATTGATGGAACTATGAATCAGTACAGTTATCAGGGTATTTTAAATAGAAACGTGAAACAGTCAGTTAGAAAATTAAAGCTAGGACGTGGATTCATGTTTATGCAAGATAATGATCCCAAACACACAGCAAGATCAACTAAAGCTTTTTTAGAAGAACATCATATAAATGTATTGCCATCACCGCCCCAATCACCAGACTTGAACCCCATTGAACATTTATGGGATCATATTGAAGAGAAAAATTCGGGGAAAAAATATTTCAAATAAACCTCAGCTTAAAGAAATAATTACAAAAACATGAGATGAAATTGGCCCAAGTATAACTAAAAAACTAGTTGATTCAATGAATAAACGATTACAAGCAGTAATTGTTGCAAAAGGAGGGCCAACTCGTTATTAAAATTTAATATTTTCTGTTCAAAAATTTATTTTTGTTGTTGTTCCAATATTTTTGTAACCACAAGATATTGCAAGTTTTGTTATTAAAATGTTTTCTTGATTATTTTGTGCTCTTAAAATTTTTACTAATTTGTTTCTAATAGAGTTTGAATAGACATTTTCAAAACTTTAAACAAAATTGACCTATCATTTCTTGTTGCTGAGATAATTTGATTTTTTTACTACCCCACGTCTCTGTCCCAATATTTATGGAACATAGTGTATTAAAAAGGGAATAAATTCTTAAGAGATGTAAAAGTAGAGTAAATAGGCCTCCCCGCTCCCACGCTGACCAGGCGAGTTGGGAGATATATTTTTGAGCTTCTGAAGCTTTTTATGACTGCTAGAAGAAGGTGGTAGTATTTATATGACTGCTATAAGGTGGTAGTAGCAGCCGGGACAGACGGCTTAATGTGTCCTCCGAGGGTAAGATCTCGCGTCACTAAATAGTCACCCATCCTGTGACTAGCTGTGCTAGGCAATGCTTAACTTCGAAGAGCTGGCTTGCTCTGCAAAAGACCCCTAGCCCATGGCCTCCCCTAAGATGCATTACTTTATTTACTTTAAGACCATGTAGATTTACAAAATTCCAAATAAAAATCCATAGCTAGCAAGTTCATAAAAAATTCTTGGGCTCTCAATAGTAACAAGTTTATCCCAATTTAAGAAAAATCTCATTAGCAAACTTAGTATCCCAATTTATGAAAATTATTTGAAGTTGCTTTATATGAAATGTCAATTTTAAGGCATTTCACACAAAACAAAAAATGTGCCTTTGGTTGTAACAGTTGTACACAGAATACTAAAATGCATGCAAAAATTTTCTAGCTGAATTCGTGCTCTAAGTAAGTTTAATTGAGGCTTTACAACATAACATTGTGAAACTGAATTTGACAAGACTAGTTTCATGGAGATTTCTTTTAAATTTCTTGAATAAAAATTGCTTCCCAGTCTCTAGACATGTTTATATTGAACAACTTGTACAAATAAATCAGCAGAACATTTATTCTACTTTCTGTACTCTTTCAAATTTTAACAAAACATTTTGAATGTTCCCAATGCTGTCACATACTTCTAAACATGATATAGTTATGACTTAATGGTCCACGCATATTTTTTAAACATCTAAATATACAGGGCATCCAAAAAGTCTGGTAACATGGCAGATATCTCAAAGCTGCCAGGCAGGCAATATCTGATGAGTGTGGTTTATAGGTAACAGGTAGGGGGGGGGGGGGATTTCAATGCTTCACTCAAATTTTAATTTTACCCCCAAATTTAAGGTCATCCATTTGCTAATTCAAAAACTATTAAAGATAGAGAAAAATTTCCAATTGCTACCATGTAGAGCAACACCACATTAGTCTAAAAACAATTTTTATTCAGACCCTTCCCCTTGAAAGATTTTGAGAAAATGGACGAGAAAGAATCACATAAAATTACCAATTCGAACTCAAAATTAATAAAATATATGAAAATTTTCATTTTCCCCATCCCCCTGCAATCGAGACAGATGCCATTCTTCTGGAAACAATGATGTCACCGTTTTCAATGGAGTAAGAAGGAGTTTCGGAATCGTGACATCACACATTGCAACAAAGGTTATTGCTTGTTATCGGGTTGTCAGGGAAGGCGATTTTGATAACAGTTACAGCAATATACAAAGGCTGTTAGTAGAATTAAATGCTACTGCAAATATGCATTTGATCCGCTGATTTAATGTGTGTAAGATACACAGATGGCTGAAACATGAGAAATGCATGTCACGTAAGACAGCAGATAGGTTTACTTCATTCCTTCAGCACTTACAGTAACACATGCCTGTCATGGTTGATGTTCTTGAAGAACACCAGAATTAAGCCCAGTTACAACTGGAATAAATTTTAGTTTTAAATGAATTTCTTTATTTAATTGACAATGACTTTAAAACAGTCAGAGCATAGACAAGGCATGACTTTTCAAAATAAGCTGAGCACAGGAACCTATTTGGAACTGGATAGCAAAATAGGTTCTCTTGATAGCAAAAAACAATCCACTGCTTCTTAATCGATTTTGACTGTTGAAATCTATAAAACGTGAAGTTTCTATCGGATTGTCTATTAACACACCCAAATACAGAACAATTTGAAGGCATTCTGACAGAACACAGCAAATCTTGCAATATGCAGAATCGTTCTACAAAGAGACTAGAATCTCGATGACGAAATTCTCTCAGGTTCTCGTGGCAGGATGGGAGGAAGAGAGCAAATTTTCAACCTTCTGAGGAATCTCTTAATAAAATATTAGGAAAAATGGTAAATTTTGATTAAGGTTATGATGAAGGGGGAGAAAAAGAAACATAAATAAATAAATTAATTAATTTATTAAAAAAAAACCCACAGAGTCAAAATTTTCCTGCATTTATCTTTAAACATGAGTATATACACAAGTTTCATAATGGTTGTTTTTGTTATTAGTAATGTCCAATGCAAATGAATACAAAATTAATCTCATTAAGAAAGCTGCAATTATCATATTCATTTATAAACACTCATTATGAATATGATTTGCCTTGCTGCAAACCACAGATTATGGATTGCTCAAAAGAACAGTATAGTTATGAACAATGCAAAAATATCTTTATCTTGTTTATGTCATGAAGATTATATGAGGGTCAGTCAAATGAAAACCGGAAATATTTTTGTACAGCTCCTTTATTACAGACACAGTTGGAACAAGTACAATATTTTTCAATGTAGTCCCCCTGCTTTTCGATGCATTTCCGCCACCGAGTTGGGATACCTCGGGGAAAAAAAATCTTTTGGCTGCGTGTGCAGCCACTCATCCACTGCCTGTTTCACCTCCGTGTCTGTCGCGAACTTGTGGCCACCTAAGGAGTCCTTTAGTGAGCCAAAGATGTAAAGGTCGGAGGGTGCTAGGTCAGGAGAGTAAGGAGGATGGGGGAGGCACTCCAGACGCAAGTCCTGGATAGTTGCCACGATCGCACGAGCCGTATGAGGTCGTGCATTGTCATGCTGGTTGAGAACACCAGTCAAGAGGAGTCCGTGGCGCTTGGTGCATAGAGCAGGTTCCAGAATGTCACGCACCAATTCATTATAGGTGGCACTGGTCACCGTCTTGCCCTTATCTGTGTAATGTTGAACTATGGGACCCTTGTGGTCCCAGAACAAGGTCAGCATCACCTTTCCTGCGGATGGCTGGCTGCGGAACTTTTTCGGCTTTTTTCGTGTGCCAAACTTGTTGTGCCGCTGCTGAATTTCTTACACCATTCGTACACCTGAGTCTGCGATACACATGCAGCACCATACTGTGCCAACACACGTCGATGGATTTCTATTGGTTTCGTGCCTTCACTGAGTAGAAAACGGATCACTCCATGCTGCTCTTCTTTGGGGCATTCCAACAGAGGGGCCGTCATATTGGAAATGCCTGCATGGCGTCGCTGGGTCACGTGGGGATGCGAGACCAACGCCAATTGATGGCGGGAGATTCCACACACATACATACCGGGTCTGATCACAATGGGAGCGGTTTTCGATTTTCTACAGTGGTTTTTCCGGTTTTCATTTGACTCAGCCTCGCAAAACTTGCAACAAAATCAATTTTTATTATTCTGTCCATGCCCTAAATATAAAAGAAATTAATCAAATACTTACAAGAACTTGTTTTGTAACAACAAATTCCCTGAGGGTATAATCAGAAGTTGAAGATTCAGCCACATTTTTAACAAGGAGTTTCCCATATTCCTTGGTTTGACCTTCATCAGGCCAATAGCGAGCACACTTGTTCTAGATATAGGCAAATTAAAAAAAATACAAATGCAATAACTCTTGATACAAGCAGATAGAGTTTAAAGTAATTCCGATTTAACAGTCAATCATAAAATACACACACCCATCATCCCGTCTCCCCCCTCAATTGTTGTAATTTGTAGTTATCAAAAATTTTGTTTACCAATTAATAAAATGTTATAATACAAAGAAACAATCCACTTGATATTTTATAGAAATTAAACGACAAGCAACATATATAGGAATTAAAAAAACAAAAAAGAAAATTAAAAGAAATACAGAAAGGAAACTTTTATTATATAAACTTAACTTTTTGAGAAGCAAGACATTATTTCCACAGTACAAAATACAGAATGCAGTTCCATCTACTCACTAAAAAGCAATACTTTCAAGTATTATCAGAAAAATATGCTCAAGGTAACAAGATGCTCATTAAGTGCTCAAGGTGGTCGAAGAATCTATACCTTTAAAGTTACTTGATAACTATTGTAGAATTTAAAAATCTCTTAATGCCAACAAATAGAAGTTGTGGGTGGGCTATCTGTTGGTGACCTCCCAATGACCTGGTTATGCAAATTAGGACGTACGAGACCTGTTCAAAATAAAACCAGACTTTTGCCATAGCTAATGAACCATTGCATCGATCGAGCTTCTGTAAGTGGTGCCACCTAGTGGTCATTCTACCTTTATCTGTTGGCGATCTACGGCTGCCAAATTGAACTCATGCGGTCACCATTCTGCTAAGTCAAGATGGACTGAGCTGTAGAAAAGCAGGAGCTGGTTTTTGAATCACAACAATGCACAAAATCACTCTTTCCACTTTGGAAAGAGGAAAAAGTCTGCCAGGGCCAAGTCTGGTGAGTACAGAGAGCAGGGAAGAACGGACACTTTTTTAGCGGCCAGAAATTGGACAGACCTCGTAATTACAATTTATCTCATAAACTGAACAGATAGGGACCAATTTTCAATTACAAACTTGTTCCACATTCAATTATGAACTAAAAAAAAGGATTATAATCAGATGAATAGATTACTCAAGAATGAAACGAACATTTCTACGTAATGGAACTTTTTATTTTGACATTTATTTTGCACAAGTAAGTAACAAAATTGAAAAAAATACAGAGGCAATTCAGAAAGCAAAAACTAATCAAGGATGTGCTCAAAATGTCTTCCACCAACCCCAAAGCACGACAAAATATTAGATGGAGTTCTTAATAAATTTTAGAGTGTCTGCAGAAATATCTGTACAAGCAGCAACAATGTGGTGTTTCATTTCGAGTGATCTGTTCAAGTGATTATGATGAGTTTTTTTTTGTTTTTTTTTTATTGTCTTCATAATTGAATGCGTAACAAATATTGCGATTGTAAATTGGTCCTTATCTGTTACAGTTTATGAGAGAAATTTTGTACATGTCCTAATTTGCAAAATCATGTCATTGGAAGGTCACGAACAGAGAACCCACCCACAACTTCCTATTTGTTGGCATTCAGATATTTTTAAATTCTATGATAGTTGCCAAATAATTTGACGGGTATACACTTCTCAACCAACTTCTATAACTTCAATGTGCAATATATAATTTTCAAAATGATGATGCACTCCAGAGGACCGAAAATTGATGGGCCAATGTACCATAATGCAATTTAGGCACCCAGAGAAGCAGAGCAATGGCAACAAAGCAGCAATATTCGACTTCTCCGAGTTCATCAAGCAGAGCTAAAAACAAGCACTACAATATAGAAAAGACAAACTAATCTTCACCATGACTTCAGATATACGTTGGACCATTTAATTGATAATGCAAAACATCTCACAAATGAAGCATTTTAGAAAGAAATGTTTAATTTGAAAGAGGTTTCCAAGGTCAATCTAATTTTGTTGAAGGGTTCCCTCTATTGTTTATTTTTTATTCTTACTCATAAAAAATAAATAACTTTTGAAAAGTGAAAACTGATAAAAGCAATTCATATTTCATAAACAACTTAATTACAAAGTGAAAGAAATTATGTATGTAACTATACATTTTAAAAATTATGGAGGACTGCATGTATGGGTAACCAACAGAACAACAACACTAATTAGAAAAGGATTGAACAAAAAGGTATACCATGCACATGATTGGTTGATGAAGTCAATAATAAAATCTTGTAAACATTCCCAACTGTGATGTAGAAGTAATTTTAAATTTGATAATTTAAAATTTAGCTAAAATTCTTAATAAACAATGGAAATTTCTTCCACATTTACATCTATTTTATTGCTCAACATTCACGTTAAAATACAGAGAAATTCCAATTTACCAAGTGAAACAAATTGCTTATGACAACCATTGTATGTCTTGTACAACTGTATGGGTACAGTACAATTTTTAATATAACATCAGCAATGGAGACAGCCGGTTTAGTGTGCATGGCATTACATTAAAAAATAAATTCAAAATCTCATTTTATATAGGGTCTTAAAAATTTATTGAACGTTTAATGGGGCAGTTACCTAGTAAGCAGGTATGTATGTTAGAGTTAGGCTGGATTCACACTTCAACAAAAGGCATCGACGGCAAGGGCTTGCGGTCAAAGGAGCGCAAATATCGGGCGGAGTTGGATTTCATCTTGTTTTCTACCTTTTATCTGCATTCCTTTCACCGCAATTCCTTGTCGTTGATGCTTTCCGTCGCGGAATCCGTTATAGTGTGAATACAGCCTTACCCATGTTTTCATCAGTAATTTACGCATCTGAGGTATGGCGTGTAATAAATTCTCATCGAACATTCATGAGTTATTATTTAATGAATATTACACCATTAGGAAAGGTAGTCCCAATCTATAAACTGGGTAACTGCTCTAGCCAGCCCAAAGGACAAGTAGATAGCGTAATGTTTTCATGTCCACAGTGGGTCAACTGGTTGGGGCGTCAGCGCAATTAGCTGAAAGTATCCGGTTCCAATCTAGGCTGTGGAATTTTCTTTCCAATTTTCATTGAACATTCATGAATTATTCTTAAATTAACAGTTTCACCTGCCACACACAACATCCATAAGGCTACAGCAGTCGCTAATAATTGGTAACAGTAAGCCTAACAACTAATAGCTATTTACAATCGGACTAATTAGCCATTTTTAAGAACAGTACTAACAATGATTAGCTAATTATTGATAAGCGCCAAGCTGTGAGACGACATCTAACAGAATTACTTCGCTATCTGTAGAAGGGTGAACAGCAATTGAGTGGAGCCTGCGACTAGCGAACTTGCCGCCATCACACAAATGAAGCAGCACGTGAAGAAACATGTGAGAATGAAATTAATGTTTGTTGATCACCCTTTCAGTGGGCATTTACTTGCTATGGTAGCGACATCTATAGGCTGTGGCGCTTATCAATAATAATAATAATAATAATAATAGGCCTAACATCAATTGATTATTGATGACAATAAGTCTAACATCTATTAGCTATTATTAATAATAATAGCCTACCTAAAATCAATTACTATTGACATATTAGCTACGAGGGGAGATCAAAAAGTAACTTGCACTAACTCGCCGCAGGAGGGCGTTGTGTGTCGCAATCTTGGGCAAAGCGGAGAAAGGGACATTAACTGCACAGACGTCGGATAGGACGGTTGCTGTGGTTTCCCGTCGTGTTTTGTGTGACTAGCGGGCTAAAAGCAATGGTGCGTCAACTGGATGTCCACTCTAAACTTGAGGTGCGATGCCGATTTCTATGGGCCAAACGGGTGAATTGCAGAGACATTCATCGTGAAATCACTGCTGTATATGGAGAGCATGCAATTTCCCGGCAAGGAATTGTAAAGTGGTGTCAACAATTTGAAGCAGCACGCACGGATATCACAGACGAAAATCGCGTAGGCAGGCCCGCAACGTCCCGTACCATTGCAAATGTTGACCGTGTGGATGTGATCATTAGAGAGAATCGGCACATAAAACTGGTGGACAACGATTTCGAAACGATGAGGAGGTGAAAGCGGCTGTCACCGTGTGGTTACGAAACGCTGGAGGAGATTTCTATGCATCCGGAATCGAAAAGTTCGTTGATCGTTCGGATAAATGTTTAGGGTCTCTTGGGGACTATGTGGAAAAGTGAACCTACATTGTATGCTGCTATAGCAGTGTTGCTTTTGTATAGGTGGTGTAATAAATTGCCATACCGTGGAAGTGCAACTTACTTTTTGCTCACCCCTCGTATATAGAAATAAGCTAGTCACTGTAACTGATAACAATAGGCCTAATAAAAATTAGCTATTGACTAATGAAGATTAACGAGCAGAGAACCTCCTCTGCATGTCTTGACTTTTAACTATACACTCAATTCTATTACAATTAGAAAAATTAAGCAAGACTTGGATATAACTTATACCTATAAATCAGTGTTTCCCAAAAATCTTTCAGGGGGTTCGCCAGAATTTTTCTTTAATGGAGGATTATTGTATTGGGTGCATATATGTTTCCGTATTTATAAGTTAATGGTTCGGGCTACTCAGATCTTTGTGAAAGGGGTTCACAAGTCGAAAAATTTTGGGAACTGCTGCTATAGATTATCTTTTCAGCCACATATTTTAAGTTAATTCTCTTCGCATCTCACACTTACGGCATTTTTAGGCATTTATTAAAAGTTATTCCTGGCTATAAATTTTTAAAATTTGTTTTGAATTCCTTGGTTTTATTTAAAACTAGGTATGTGATAGAGATTTGGTATACAGTGCTCCCTCTATATAAGTGCATCAAATAACGCCAAATTTATAACGGCAAATCCATATAACGGAGGTTTTTTTCCGGAAAATAAACTTCGCTATATGGACTTGCTGTTATAAATTTAGCGTTATGTAGAGTTCCAATATACCGATATATAGAGGGAGCACTGTGCTGGTATGAATTCAGTTACTTCTAGTTTGAAAAGAAAGATTAATCAAATTCAATCATGTCTTCACTCTCTCTAGAACAAAAGGGTTTTACAGCATATTCTCTCTAAAATTCTTTCTGGCCAGTTTCATTTTTCCCTTTCTCTAACATTGGCTTTCTCTTTAAAACTGCGTAATTTCCTTTTTGCAATGCTTGTTCCCTCTGTTGCAATCTCTATCATATGAATATTTATAAAGCTGGTTTTTGTTTTAAGCTTATAATCACTCCTGTGAGTATTTTATTTGATCTCAGCAACCCCGTTTTTGAACTTCATCCGTTAGGGGACAACCTCGATCGGCTCTCCTGATTTTACACCAGATTGAGAAAGGCAGTGTTGTTATAAATTAAAATTATTTTAAAAAAAATAAAAAAATTATTAAATAGGCCTAATAGAAATTAGCTACTGACTATACAATAAACTTGAAAGCAATTAGCTATTAGTTAATAAAAATAAGGTATTGATTATAATGAGCCTGATAGCTGTTAGCTGCTGATAGCACCGACAGTAGCTTAGTTATTGTTAGCAGTAGTATTCTAACAACAAATTATTTAATAAACTTGTCAATTGGGGAGGCTGTGGCCTGGTGGGCTTTCACTGAAACACAACTTCAGTGAAGTTAAGCATCATCAGGCACGGCTAGTCACTGGATGGGCGACCCATCAGTGACTCAGGATC
>JAHWFO010006205.1:240268-263194 GCA_023313115.1 Rhysida immarginata
CCCCCCCCCCCCCAAGTCTATATATTCTCTAACTTTAAGATTTTACTTTCTTCTTTCCTTTCTTCTTCTCTGATAACAGACCAGCAATATTCAGCTAGCATACTTCCATTCCATCGTTAAGCTTTGCCTGTGTGGTTTCATGATGTGAACATGTCATAGATTTAGACAATTGAAAGTCAGGATCCTGATGATTTGGGTCATCGGAGGTGTCTTCCTCTGATTCAAAAGTATATTTATCTGGAGCTATAGGTATAGGGATATTTTCAGAATGAGGAACTGGTCACATAGCGCTTCTATATGTGCTATAATATAGATACATAAAAAGCTAAAATGTGGAATTTTTGGAAAACTGTGCATGGTAAACAAAACACAATTACAGATTCATTATTTTCAGCCAAAAATATACATGAAACACATATTTTCATCTAAAGGACATTTTTCATGTTGTACAATGTTACGTATACGAGATCACCACTAGGGCTCAAATTATAAAAAACAATGACAAAATCATGAAAAATGACATTTAAATTATATTTCAACATTAATATTGAAATAATAGTAATTGAAATAACGTAAACATGGCACACAAAGACAAGAAAGTAGAAAAGAATTTCACAATGCCTAAAGTTATATAAAATTTCAACATACACTGCAGAAGTGTTTTGCACATTGTAGGCAAAGTGTTTTTTTACATGAATAACGCCTATATGTTAATCAATGATCGAGTTTTGGTAGACAATAATATCACATTTACATGTTTTTCATGAGCAGTTCAAGTTTGGGGCAGATCAGGTATATCAATTCCTTAATTTTCGTCAAACTCGTCCTTAGTTTACATAGTTTGTAAAACGCATATTATACACCCCGATTTTGCATGTGAACTAACAGTAGATGCAGGATAATTCTTTTATAACAATCTCCAGTCATTATTACTTTATTCCCCAAAAAGAAACGCACAAAATTATAAAACGTGTTTTAATAAAAAAGTTACATTAAGTACTGATGTGCACTCTAACAGGCCGCTACAGAATTTCAAATCAATAGTACTTAATGAATTTGCTCCAGCCAGTACTAAAACCACTTGCGATGGCATGGCACTACAAAACTTGAAGCTACCGAAGAGCTTAAGACCATGAGGAAGAGGGTGATTTCATGAAACCTAACTATCCTGGGGTCTGACAGACTGCATGTCAACAGTTAAAGGTTAAAGTGGCCTCCTTGGGTGCAATGCAAACGTTCACGCATCACATCATGGATTGCTGCACTCGTTCAAATGTTCCAGCTGCACCTGAATAGCATCATAGGTACATTGGCCTGGCATTGGCACACTGTTCAAGTGTCTCCACATCAGGAACTTGCTGCACATGCACAACATTTGTGAGGTGCCCCTGCAAATAAAAGTCCGGTGAGCAACCTGGCCATGCAATAGAACCTCCTTATCCTATCCATCGTCCAGAGACGAGGTATCGTCAACGTTGTTTGAGGTATTGGCGAACATTAATGTAGAAGTGGGCTGGCACTCCATCATACAATTGGCACTAAGCTCTGCCCATTCCAAAAACATGGCGTCTACATCAGGGACCATGTTTTCAACAAGCCACAGCGCTAAGAGGAACATTACTAATAATTCACAGAAACTCCAAGCTTATGTGCTTGAATGGGTTTCGAATATTTAGAAAAATAATCAGTAAATAGTTGAAGATGTAAAAAACAAGGCTTTCGCTTCTGTGGCAGTTATGTTCATGACAGTAATGTGGAAGAGGCTGGAGACTCATTCGTTGTCAACACACGATGTTGGTGCTTGATGAAAAAAACTGAAGTACCTCACACCTTCAAAATTACATTTGTGTGAAGTAGATATGTTTAGGATTTGAATATCAAAAACAGAAGACACAAGGAAATGCAAGATGTTTAAATTATCTTTAATATATTTCAGCCAGTCACAGCTAATTGTTAAAACGTAATATTTTGAGATGTTCCCAGACTCCTCCTAAATATTCTATTGCACTAAAACCAAGGTGTTCAGTGTGGGGTGTGGAGCCATCAAAGGTTCGGGACCCAAAAACTAATGTGACTCGAGCAAAATGTAGATGTGGTGAACATAAATTTATTTTCTGATTACTACACAAAGCATAAATCCAATTTACTTATTACACAAACTACGAGGCTCCTTCGTAATCAAGTAAAATTAAACAGTTTACTAAATAAACAAAAGCGGCGCTCTATATTAAAACATCCGGAAGGTAAAACAGCACCTGTTGCGCTCGAGCATGGAAATTCTGGTAAATGCAGGAGTTGAACGCAGGGCACAGCGAGCATCCACTGTGCAGGCACCCGCAGTCATCCAGGTGCCCAACACCCCCGAATAAGTATTCCAACAATCACAGCACAAACCACGTGCCTAGTGCTGCCTTTAATGCAGAGAAAGGCGGGGGAGGCACAGTAACCCCTCATGGCAGGTGTCGGCTACCCTGTACTGCTTGGCACCGGGAATGCCCCAGAACAATTAATGCTAGCAGGCTGCGCGTATGAATATCACGCTTGCCGCAAGTGTCGCTAAAAGGGGATTCAACGTCGCATTACTCTCTGGCCGCGTATATAACTTTGCTGCGACTCAGAAACAATGTCATCATGCTCAACGCAACATACAGGGCAAGACTATAACCTAATCTTAAAACACTAGGGTTACAGTCGTCTTTCTTCTTAAATGGAAACAAAATGTTCCTCATAGCGAAGTTCATAGACGCACACTTGCACACTGTAAATACGGGTTTTTGACGAGAGCTTCATGTGCTGCGGCCACGTTGGCGCAGCGGGAGGAACCTAGCCAAGTGGCTCGTACGTTAATTCGAATGTCTTGACCACTAACGTTCTGCACAGAGAAATAACAAAAAGTCACTCACCGTGACTTCTATGACCACATCACCTGTTACCGGGAACCAAATCGAACGTCCGCTACTATGCCTCGCGTAGCTTGTGAAACCAGGTGGCTGCAAACATCCTCAAGATTGTCCTTGCGTCAATTCTCCTCAAAACTTTCCAGCATTCAATTAATTAATGTAAAACTTTTCTTAAATCCAAATATCTCAATAAAACTACTGAAAATATGAATGACATGACTAATAATGCCCTATTTCCGAAACTAGCGTTCGAATGCAAACAGTTCCATGATCGCAGAGAGCCAGGGAAGACGTCTGCTTGCATCGACAATTTTTAGCCAAAAAAAAATAGAATGTCAACAAAAACATTTTAAAAATAAAACGTCATATCTTTCATTTCCCGGAAAACGTATGAGTAATTAGCAAAAATGCTTCGTTGGAGGCTGAGGCTGATCTTCTCGGAATTCCCGATGCCCAACAATCTCAGCCCCCAACAAAGCTCACCACACCGCCATCAACAACGCCATTACGCAAACAATACACTCAACAAACACAACAATTAACATCTGATACACAGCAAAAAAGCCCACACGAACGTAAAAATTTCCCCTTTATTCCCCATTACTAATGCAAAACACCAAATAACTGAATCCTAAGAGCTTAAACAAACAACAATACATACATTAACGCAAAAATACAAATACATGCAAGACAGCACCTGTAAAACGCAAATGTTCGAACGTATTTTCAAGCTAAAACTATAACCTCCATGTCTCCTCTGCTGGGACACATGTGACACCACACTGATATTCACTAGAATGTCACAATTTGCTGTGCACAAGTTTCCGAATTAGATCAATAAGTGAATTTTCAAGAAATAAGCATAGAACAAGCATAATACTGATTATACAATAATAAAACTTAAAAAGTAAAATTTAATAAACGATAATGGGATGAAACTTACATTTGCTTTAGTCTGGATTCCAATCTCATTCTTAGTTAGGATGGCCAGATGTCCCCGGATTGCGCGTCCCTGGAGATGTCCCCGAAAATGAATATATTCCCAGAATTTATTAATTTAATTGGTGTTCTGTAATTATTTTAAGAAACTGTTGGCTAATCTTTCACAGTTTTATGTTGGCTAAATTTTCACAATGCTATAGTCATGCTTTCGATGGACCTAGCTTTCACGTTATTCAAATGTGGAAAGGTGCATTCAGAAACCGATTGGTTCCTAGAAGAAAAGGGGGGGGGGAGGAGTTTGGAGTTCTCTTAGTACATGGATAAAGTAGTTTGGTTAATATCTCCATGGTAACAGATGGTGTTGGCATACAATCTATAGAAACAACCTAGTTATATCCCAGTGTGATCAGACGTCCCAGATTTCAGTGCACTGTCTTGGGCCAGTAAACATCCTGGACAATGTCCTGGATATGAAGTGTATTTATAAATCAATTGGCAAGAAATGTTTCAATTATATGAAACAAATTGACACAAATCCCTTATTCAAGATTACCAAAAACAGAACCAGTCACAGTACGCAAAAATGCACCCTCAAACCCCTACCTCTTGTCTGATAATGATTTTTTTTTTGATGAAATATCAAATTTAAAACTATATGTAACCGTCAAAAAAATTAAACAATAGTTGGAAAATAGAATTGATATTGATGTAAAATGGACTTGAGATTTTTTTCCATTTTCAGAATAATCATCTTCCTTTTGAAAATTGGAAATCAATTATCTTTGTTACCAGGCACAAATGAAGAAAAAGAACATTTTTTTTTCAATTGAAAATAGTATGTGGATCTCTAAAAAGTCCCAATTAAAAATCGAAACTTTGCAAGGTTTAACATCGCCGAATCGCATGAGGAGTTTTGTAATTATATAAAAGAAAATGAAGAATTTTTGTAGAGGGTGTACACAGCAGATAAATATTGAATATTATTATAATGTATCCGTGAAATTAGTTGGGTTTTTTTATTTAATATTGTATTTACCTGAATACATGGGGAGATTTTTTTGTTTTTTTTCAGAAATCTGATGAAATAAACAGTGATCTCAGTGTAAATTCGTGTGAGAAGGGAAAATTTTTTTTTAATCGACGCCATTTTGTATTTTTAGTGATCTCTCTCGCTTTCATTAATGAATCACTTTTGTATTGAAAAAAAGCATTTTTTTTGCAGTTTCGTGTCGAATGCTATAAAGAAGGTGGTGAAACTATACAGGGTGAAAATTTATTCCACTGCCAAACTTGGAGAGGTAGTAGGGATAGTTGGAACAAACAACTTTTCTTTATACCAGTTTTGCGAGAAAAATTTCTTTACCAACGCAGCAGAACTCCAGGACATGTGAGAACAGGACGTATGGAAGAGGAGATACTGCAACAATTTGCAGAGCATCCCTCAACAAGCACCCGTGCAGTTGCACGTTGCTGTGAGGACCAGTCAAACAACTGTCTGGAACGTCATGCATGACAATGGGCAACATCCATACGACGAACAGGCTGTGCAGGCTTTGTGACCCAACGACTACCAACTACAGTATGTCTAAAATAGGAAGGCGGTTGGAGGGGAGGAGAGGGGGTAGAGTTCATTTCATTTTTAGGTTGAAAGGTTAGTATAAGGGTTGATATAAAGTTACTACCACTTCCCCCTCCAGCTATTCAAGTTTCCCTTCTCATCCACCAAACTGATAAGAGGATTAAATCACAATATCTTAAAACTATAAAATTATATATTTGTAACAACAGTGAGGGAAAGCCCCACCAGATAATCCGGAGGGGAAAGCCCCATGTTGTCCCCCTACAGGCAAACTGCCCAAAAACGGGGTTAATGAAAATCACATTAGCAACAAATGAAAAAAAAGAAAACAAAAATAAAGACGTACACATAGTTACGAAATTAAAAAACTCAGAAATCAAAGATGTAAAACTGGATAAAAAAAAAATTATAAAAAAAACAATGATTAATAACATTTTATCTAAATTACAAGCAAAGAGAACAGAAATGTATACAAAACCATGAATTTTTACAAAAAAATATATCTATGTTGATATATATCAAGATTAATGTCTAAAAATTGAGGATTATTATAAAAATTAATTAATAATTTGACCAAAGGATTGACATCTGAAACATGCGTCCTCCACTTGTATTTCATAATTAAGTTTTTATTACTACGAAAAGGGCGAACTGAACGATACTGAAGAAAAGTGGAGATGTATCTGACTCTTATGCGGTTGTGTAAAATCCCCATAAAAATATTAAAGAAGACATTTTTTATTATATTAAAAATATCAAAAGTTTTGTGAAAATGATCATTCACTTTAAACGTAGGAAACTTCGCCAAAAAGAAACGCTTAAAGTTAATCAATTTATTATACAGAAAGAGCATCTTCTGCGTAGGAGTACTGTACCATATCCAGATACAGTACAGTAGTTTCGCAAGAACGATGCTCTTAAACAGACAGAGAAAAGACAGGGGTTTAGCAAAAAAGTTGATTAGCCTTTTCAAAGTACCTAGTCTCCGACAAATGTCACATGTAAGTGAATCAATATGTTCAGCAAATGAAAGGTTTTTCGTGAAAATAATACTGAGATCGACTGCTGAAATCTTTCTTTCAATATTATTATTTTGCAAAAAGTAATCCAAATAATAAGAAGAGACTTTCCTAGTAAAAGATATCACATAGGATTTATCGGGATTAAGGGATAGTCCATTTCCCGAAGCCCAATCATAGATGTCATTCAAAGCTGTCTGTAAAAGAGCACAATCATTCCAGCAGGAAATGCGACAAAAGATTTTGACATCGTCAGCATAAAGTAAGAAGCCAATACGCTTCGATGAAACTGCATAAGGTAAGTCCGCAATAAAAACATTAAACAAAATAGGACCTAGCGGGGAGCCCTGGGGGACTCCACTACGGATCTTATAAGGACCGGTTTCCAAGCCACAGGCACGGAGCAAAAAACAACGATCAGTAAGCAGCGAACTAAACCAACTGCATAAAGTATTAGAAAGACCAATGAAGTTTAGTTTGTGAATTAAAAGTTCGATGTTGACGTGATCAAAGGCTTTTGAGAAATCCAAATAAATCACGTCAACCTGATCCCTGCGATCTAAATGGAGCGAGAGAGTCTGAGTCAAAGTCGCAAGATTAGTCTGAGTGGAACGATGTTTCCGAAAGCCATGCTGAGAGTCCGGCAAATAATTGTCAATAAACTCAGATAGACGAGTAGCGATTATAGTCTCCAACAGTTTGGCTGGAAAAATAATCAGAGTGATAGGGCGAAAATTACCAATACCCTCGACAGTTGATTTTTTGGGAATTGGACGAATTGTAACCTGCTTCCATTTTGTGGGATATTTGCCGGTCGAGATAGAGAGATTAAACAAATAGACCACAGGCAAAACCAGGGCAGATATGCAACCTTTAAACAAATAATCAGGAATATCAGCCAGAAGACAAGATCTGGAGGCAGATAGCCTTCTAGCTGTACTAATAAGTTCTAACTCGGTTATCGGTTCATAAGAAAACTGCTGCTCAACATTACTCCAACACTGTTCTAAATTTGAGTTGCTAAAATTAATATGGCATTTGTTGGAAAAAGTTTCTTCAAAAACTTTTGCTATTTCAGCTAAAGTACTATGAGTCAAAATTGCATTGTTTGACTTATTTTTTTTGCCTAATAATTTATTTGCAATAAACCAAAAATTTTTCGCATTTGAAGTTAATTCAGATTCGGCCCAACTAAAGTAGGACGCTTTATCTTTTCTCCAAAGACTTTTAAACGTCTTCCTGGCATGACTAAAGAGATTATAATCGTTGGGATTTAGCGTTCTTTTATATACTTTAAAACATTTGTTCTTCCAATACCAAGCTTGCCTGGTTTGAAATTGAACCCAGCCAGGAAAAGCAACATAATCTTTACGTTTATCATTATTTAATCTCTTTTTCGGAAAGTATTGCGATATAGCTTTTCTAACTGTATGCTCTATCATATCCCAAACTAGATCAACATCATCAAGGCTATGCAGGCTAGCCCAATCAAATTCCTCGAGAAACTTAAACAGCGAAAAGAAGTCTCCACATCTAAAATCAACTCCAGGAACAACTCGCATCAAGGGAACAGTATCAATTACGGGAATATCTACAACCAAAGGAGGGTGAAATTGATCAACTTTTAACATAGGATTCAGATCAATACAAACATTTACACAGCAACTAGAGAAGACCTTGTCAAGATTGTCTCCCAAATAATTAGGCACAAAATTATAATTCCAAACATTAATTTCGGAACTCCAGCAATTAGTATAAAATTGTCTTTGCTTAGCCACAAAAGTACAATTAGAAGAACTCCTGAGGTCAGAATAATTGAAATCTCCTACTATAATAGACTCGGTGTAATTCTTAAAAATACAATCCGCAAATTCTTCCAAAAATATTTCGTAGTCCTGTGAGGGAACTGACGGCGGAACATACACATTCCATAAATTTAGAGCCCTCTTATTAGACGATCTACTGCGACAACTCACAGAAACACCAACTATATCTATAGCTTTACAAGAAGAAGAAAAATTAATCCTGTAGGCTTCGACGAGGAGAGGTACAGCTATCAGCACCCCTCCTCCCATTCGGCCATCAGACCTGTCCGCCCTAAAGACGGAAAAAGAATCGCCAAACAAGAGATAATCAGGGATAGAAGCATCGAGCCAAGTTTCAGAGAGGCAAAAAAATCACATTCCGATTTGCAAGAGTAAAATCGAAAATCTCCTTAATTTTGGTCCTGACGCCCCTGACATTTTGATATTTAATCCTCTTTATCATTATCGGTATTAAGTGAGGTCTCCTCCTGACCGTTAAGACAGATTTGCTCTTTATGTAATTTGCCAACAAATGTAGTAAGTAAAGTTCCCTGAGGCCATAGAGATGCATCAAATAATACATTAAAATCATCAGCCAAAAGTTCAATGACAAAGGAAGAGTATGAAGCAAATTTTGTCTTAATTTTGTGGCATTTAATAACATTACTACTTGTGGAGACTACAGCAATGTGCCTTTTTATGCTCTCGACAGAGACACTGGGCTCTAATCTGGATATGAATAATCTTTTTGTAAGCGGTTTAAATTTAATTGCACTTATACAACCAACTCTGTTCGCCAGATTCCCAATAGCTATAGGTTTTTTTAAGGGACTATTAGAAGCAGGAGACCTGAAATGAGTCTTTCCGTTAACTTTAAATTCATCCATTTCATATGAGGCAGTATTAGTCTGAGTAGGCGGCTGGCTCGATCTAGATTTCAACGCATCAGAAAAAGAACGGCTACCGGATGCTTGAAGACTAATTTTATTTGTTGTAAACATATCGACAATATCATCAAATTTCTTAAGTAACTTATTGTTATCAGACTGTAGTTTTGAGGTAGTCACTACAAGGTCCTTGATAACCGATATCAAGTCGCGCACCGTATTAATCAGCTTCAAGCAATCCGAGGCAAAATCAAATTGAAATGACTTACCTCCTAAAGTTTGACGGAGTTCAGTCTCTTTATCCAACTGACCCGTCAGCGAATTAGCGCAAGCAGCTTCATCATTATCAGAATCGACAGAGTCTAGACCGAGCTCCGCACACGAGGAACACCGCCATGATGGCTTCAGTCGTTGCAAATTGCCGGAAGAGATACCAACACATGTTCCATGAAAATAATTGCCACAGTCTCCATTACAAACTAAATAGCCTTGTTTACCATATATCTGTTTAGTACAAACTAAGCAGGTCCCAATTGTTCCCTGATTACCCTTTTTCTTAACCTTGGTCATTTTACCTGGAGCTAACTAACGAGCGACCAGCGCCCTGCGACAAAGTTAGAAGATAAAAAAAAAACTAAAAAATTTAGTACATTTAGTAAAATATATTCAAAAAATGTAAATAGATTACAAAAAATTATATACAAAAACAAAATAACTTGCAGATAAAATCTACAAAAAATACAAATGAAATTTTCCCAAAAAAATATTCAAAAAGATGAAAATAAAAAAGAAAAAATATATACAAAAACAAAATAATTTACAAATAAAATATACAAAAAAAAAATACAAATGAAATTTTAATAACCAAAATAAATTAAATATAATAAAAGTCAAATAATTTTATATTTATTCATCATGATCACTTTCTTTTTCAACTGATTCTTCTTCTCTACCAAATGAAATTATAACACTTTCTCTTTAATCCATTAATCTTGAATTTTCCCAAAAGTTTTTCTCTTTTATCAGTTTGGGGAAAAAGAGAGGGGAGGCTGGAGAGGGAAGTGGCTATATCAACTCTTTCGACCTAAAAATGAAATGGACTCTACCCCCTGTCCTCCCCTCCAACCGCCTTCCTATTTTAGACATACTGTACGTGTGCACTTTTCCGACTGGTATCTTCGGAATGTTGCCGTCAATCCCACGTTAGGTGAACTTGTTTTGTTTTCTGATAAAGCACAGTTCACCAAGGATGGTCTCTTCAATTGCCACAACGGCCATGTGTGGAACGCACAAACACTTTGAGCAACTGCTGTAACTGTTCTGTGTTGGTAAATAAATTTTTCTCGCAAAACTGTATAAAGAAAAGTCATTTGTTCCACCTATCCCTACTACCTCTCCAGTTTGGCAGTGGAATTAATTTTCATCCTGTAGATGTGGATGGCAAAATGTTTATTCCTTATTCTTATGTTTATTTTTTTTTATGTTATCACCCCGATTCCTGGATAGGAAAAGTCAATGTGTTAGACCTATGTCCGCCGACGAAAGCACTGTGTGTTGACCACCTGTTACACAATTATGTGAATGGTTCAAAATCGCATGGAAAAGTATTTCACAACGAATCTATCGTTAAAGGGTTCAAAAAATGTGTTTCTAATAATATGGACAACACTGAAGATGACATTTTATGGGAAGAAGAAGAGGAGGAAAAATCTTTTCAAGTGATGAAGAACGTGAATAACAAAAGTAGTTACACTTTGTTTTCTTATTAATTATTTTTTTTAATTTATGGTGTTCAGTTTTATAAATAAATTCTGGTTTAAAATATATGTGGTAGGCCTATATATCACTTGACTGCATTTATCTATATACAGTGGCATAGCCATGTCTATTTGAAAAGAAAAAAAATCACATGGATTAAAATAATCTTCAGTACATTGAATAAACAGAGGTCAGTTTAAATTTCAGAAATTTTTTTTTTTTTCCTGAAGAAAATGATCAAAGGAAAAAAAAAATGGTTACCCTATTCTTAGTAGATTTTTTAAAATATCTAGTAAGTCACAGAAAGTAATGGAAGCTCCAGTGAGTGAATAGTGAAGGAAAAAAATAAAATAATAAAACTTCACTTCAATGAATGAATTCCTCGCCGATACCTTCCTGCCTAATGCACACCACTGTTTCAATGGTTTCTTTTCTCATTTGTAAATAAAGCATCCTTGCTTTGAACAGTTTTTTCTCATGTAGAAACAAATTAAAGTTAACACAGGGTTCGTACGCCTTCACCAAAAATAAAATTAATGACTTTTTCATGACTTTTTAAGAAGAAATTTTATTTTTTTCATGACCCAAAAAGAATATTACAATTACATATTTTGCTTAAATTTTAATTTATTTTCAATTTCACTTAATTCATCTTTTTTTTCTTTTAAAGATTTTCTAAAGCTATTTGATTGTGCAATGAGAGCCAAGTTAGATTTTTTTTCTGCCTCCAATGAATCAGTAGCCAATTCTGATTATCTGCCAATTCATCAGCGGCCTTTGATAATGAAATTATGTCGTTTTCCAATACAATTTTTCTTTTTTTTAATTTTTCAAATTCAGCCTTCTCATCCGATTTCCTTTTATTACCATCATTTTCATTCTTTTTTTCCTGTAATGCATTGAAATATTTTTGGCGAGCACCTTGCACTGAGATAATCAAACCTTTTGTAATTGGTACTTGCAAAATACCACCACAATAATTAATATAGTCATAAATCCTTCTTTGAGCGATTAATGAAGTTTCCTTCATATTATCTGTCATCAACCCTTTATTAATTGAAAATCCTCTTTCTATAGATGCTTGTCCATGAGATGTCAAAATGATTTTAGTAATAATCCATAAATAATTAAATTCATCAGCATTCATATGTTTTGCAAAAAAAGTATCTAATCTGCCGTTTTCATCATCTTGCTTATAATCTAAAAAACTTCTTCTGTTAGTTGTCACTATTTTTTCCAGAAATATAAAATACTGTCGGATGAAATAATCACATTCACTTTGCTTAAGAATATGGGAATCAGACAGTATAACAATAATTTTTTAAAAATATTCACGACAGATTTCACTGTTGGATGCCATAACAATTGGGTTTAAACAAACAGCATTTCTAACAAGAGCAAAATTAAGAGGAGATTTTTCAATCATTTTCTTAACTATTTTCATCAAAATTTTTGAACAATTTTTTTTAAATGTAATTTCTGCCTTTTCTGAAATTTTTTCACTCTTAACTAATTCCTGAATATGTTTGTTTGCTACAAATCCAATATCAGTTTGTTTATAAGGTAAAATAACATCAAGATTATTAATATCAATTTTAATAAGCTTAAAAATTGTATTAGCTTCTAACAACACATCTGGCTTAATAAACCTCCTCATTAAATTTCGTAATAACACTTCTAAATCTGTAGCTAAGAATGGTAACATAGGTTTGTCTGGTTGATATTTCTCTAAGAAATATTTAAAATCTTCAGCCACACTTAAATAAAATTGTAACTTTGATGTTAAAGTTTGATCTTTGCAGGCCAATTTAATTATTTCATAAGAATTAGACTTTGGCACAGTGTACTTTTTTGGTAATTTCTCTATCGTTTCTACATATTTTTTAACATTTGGAATTACATTAATTACACGTTGTACAACAGGTGCATTTTCAATCCAACGTGTCGGACAAAATTTCAATGGATAAAGTGTGCTCTTGGTAATTCTTTCAAAATCCTCTCGTCTTGCTGGTGTATCCTTAAATAATGTATCTAATGCTTTAAATAGGGAATCCAAATCCCAATTAACACTAAACCAGCCGTGTTTAAATGCCCCATGCATGATATGCAAACCACAACTTCCAATATTAAGAGGCTTACTATCTATTTCTTCATCAGAACTCAAATATTTAAGTAAGTCATTAAAAAAGGCCCAATTGACATTTGGACCATCCATAGATATTTGAATCAACATCTTCAAATTCAAACTCTTAGTTAATTCTTTAAAATTGGTCAATAAATCAGCTGCCGTAGAATGACCTAGAAAAGCTGAATCAAAAAAATGACTACGAACAATTTGTGACTTTTCACAAAAAAATCTCACATGTAAATCAAGCTGCTTAGATTGAGTCTTAAGATTGAGGGATTCATCAAATAGGATAACAAAATGATTGGCTGATTTAACATCATCTTTAAGCAAGGAATGTATGTGAGGAGCTATTCCATAACAAGCAATGTTTTTTCAGCTGGCGATGTTGTTCTGCCAACCGCAGTAATGGCGTCCATAGTAGTGAGATTAGTTCCCCTTTTCGTCCCCCAAAGATGACGGCCACATAAGCGATCTACTCGTTGGTTTTCAAACCAAGGCTTTTTCTATATCATGAAAATGCCTTGGTTCAAACCACTGTGTAAGATTAGGCATATCTATAACCATGCCTAATCTTACACCGTGGTTTAAACCATGCGGTGTACAAAATGGCGAGAGGAAGCGGGAAACACTACAAACCGATATCGGTTACAGAAAACTGCTAATTTCATCCTAATTAAATAGAAATTTCATATATCTTTATATTAAATAAGTAAATAATATTTAAAAAATTATTAAATATCTTTTCTAATAATAAAACAAAATTTCAATGCATATAAGCAGAGAAAATGCCTTACACAATAAAAAAATCATGACCCAACACTCAAATTCATGAGTTTTGAAGGTCCTTTTAAGAATGACCCAAAATTCATGTCTTTTCATGACTTTCATGACCCGTACGAACCCTGTTAACATTATCTCTTCCAAAAACAAATATTTTGGGGAGGTCCCAATGAATTCATTATAAGGAAGTTTGACTATATTTTTGTCACATATTTCTTTCTATCAATTTTTAATGGATAATTGTTATTTTTCAGAAATTTTTCATTTATTTAAAACTTAAGAATTTAAGTCTCAGCTTAAATTTTTGCCAATAAAGCATTAATGGTCTTAGTGATAACAAGCCCAAATAACCAATATATAAATGTGCATTATGATATAAAATGTTATTATATTTGGCATTATTTTATCAACATTCAACAATCAATTAAATGAATTTTTTAAAAAAATCTAATGATGAGACCAGTAAGGCCCTGAAAACATTTATTTCACATTTAGTTCTATTTTATTTATTAAACTTCAACTTTAAAAAGTTTAACTTATCTAATTTAGGTTAGGTTAAAATTTTTAATTTTAAAAACTTCACAAGAAGAGTTTCTCGAACTTTAATTACTCTTCATCACCTGGAACCCATTAAATTCATCTCTCTCATAAGAACTCCACAAGGTTCCTCAGTCACAGCAGTTTTCTGATAGAACAAAATATAGAACTAACAATCTAAGACAACGACAATCTGAACATGTCCAGTGTAAGTGAAGAATTTTTTGTTTTTGACTTTGAACACCCAGCTAAATACCAAAATAACACCCATGAAGACAGTACTGAATTTATGGTGATCTTTTTTATTGTTTATTTTATTTCATTTTCTATGTCACATTTATTCACTAAAATTAAAACTATTTTCAATCAATGTTCTATTATATAGAGGCTTTAAAAAAGAATGGGGGGGGGGGGGTAACCAACACCAACCAAATAACCTGCTCATTGCTTGCATCATCAAATGAGGGCTGACAATCCAACCTTCATTGTTACAACAAACAAAAAAGCACTGATTACAACAAGTGTTTTTTTTGTTTGTTGTAAACAATGATGATTGGATTGTCAGCCCTTGTTTGATAACACAGTAAGCAGGGTTTGTTTTTTAGGTGGCGTTGGTGTAACCCACAATTAGCAAGTGCAACATCTCCAAACAATCAAATTTCTCCAATACTCAAACATTCCTTGCAACAAGTACGTCCTCCAAATGGACGGAGCTCCTCCCCATTTTCAAAGGAATATGTGAACACTCTTCGATTGTTTTCTTCCACGGTGCTCAACATGCTACAAATGATGACAACTTTTTCGTCGCCATGAGATTATTTTCTTTGGGCATTCGTTAAAGACTTTACCTCTTACTCACACCCTTTCAGGATCTTTCAGGATAACAAATACACTACATCCCTTACCAACATACTTTGTCAGATATGGGAGGAATTGATTATGGTGTTATGGGCCATGTGACCAAGGGTGCATCTCAAACTGGGACAGCTGCTCCTATTAATGGCACAAGTTACACCCACGTACGGTGGGAAATGGCTATTATATTTGCTTACAAAACTCCACCATGCTTTTGTAGAGACCCTATAAATATACATATTAATTTCCAATTTATTAATATATTTGGTGCTTACCTTTCCTCGTTCTACTTCTTTGGTTGTCATAACTATGACCCTAGCATTTTCCTGCCAAGTCATCCACCAAAAATCATTAGAGGTATTGGGCAAACAGCCCTGAGTTGCAATATAATATTTAGTTGGCCCATCAATATTCTCCTCTTCAGGCTAATTAAGAATAAAATTAAAATTTCAGTCATATCATTTTATGATTAGAAAAAAAAAAAATCGCAATACTTACTAGCATATTAATAAGACTTTAAAAAAAATATTCAAACATTCAATATTTATGAATGTTTTATCTCATTTTTTTTTTATTTTTCAACAGTCAAAACTTTAACCTTATTTTTATGGCTGAATTTACACACTTCTAGTCTGTATCTTAAATATCCTATTTATATAAATGCATATTCATTTACATAAAATTTTATCTCTAACTGCCCTACCCGTATTTATCTAGGTTATAGTCCAGCAATTCTATTAATGCTATTCATTGCGGCCTTAGGTGGAAGTTTGGTGTAAAATCCAGTAAGTTGGCGATAATGTACTCAATTCTTCCTCAATGATCTAGCCAGTGCCTGGCAAGTGGTGATCAAGGTATTATTACTCAGTAGTGGCATACTGAGTTGATGCATCATCTTGCTGGAACCAGTGGTTGCTTATCTTCTGGATTCAGCAAGTTGGGCAGAACTTCAGAATCCTACAGGTTTAGACAACTTTCATTTGTGACAGTGTCTTTGAAGAAGGATGGATGAACAATCCAATTATTCTAGATTCCATATTAGACCATTAACCGGGCAACATCCTACTCATTGATGGGTTCAAACCAGTATTGATTATTGGAAGACTAGTAACTCCTCTGACGAGCAGCAGGATGAGATTCACAATGATAAATCCTCATACAGGCTATGGCCTATATCCATGGGATTAGGGTAACATAAATCATATACTGATGAAAACAATGAAGTAGCTATGATTAACAGCAAGTGAGAAGGGAGAGCGGAGTTCATTTTATAATACAATATTCACAAACACTTTCTTTTAGGTTCAATTTTTGAAAACTATACCTGTCATTTATTTTTCAGTAAAATAAAATAAAAAAAAAATTATAAAAAATATAATATACAAAGATTACTTACTGTAATAGTATTGGCATTGATATAATCTGAGCAGGGGATAGTCGTATCCACTTCTCGTAATATCACTCGTGTGTGGTCAACTAAAATGATTGAAATTGTAAATTATATAAGATGGCAACTTTCAATAAAGGTTGGCATTTATTTATTTGCAAATTTATTCTTTGAAGAAGATTGCTTTATATTACTTACATGGCAAGATATTCTTGTACCGATTTTTATTTCTGTTTTCTTGCCTCTGTCCTTCTTTCCTGCTAAAAAGATGTTTGCATTCTTGTTGTTGCAATGACTAGGAATAAACGAAAATAAATTACTTAAATTTAAAATATTAAAAAAAATTATGGCAATTATAGGTTTCTTTTATAATTAATGGGATAACTGGTTTTAAATTTTTGTGCACAATGACATCTAGACCATTTGCACCCCTTCACATGTCTCTTCTTTTTCCACATGTCCAGAACCAATCCTATGACTTGATGGATTCAAGAACTGGAAGGTCTATGCCCCAAAGCTCTCATCCTGCAGATGGGTTTAAAAATAGTTGTCAAAAATTCATGACTGAAATATCACAATTTTGTGTTTCCTTGGCAACCATACAGAATCTGACGTTTTTAATTTTGAAGTTTCTTGTAGATATGATTATGTAAGAATTCATCAATAACACCTACAACAACTCTGTAAAATATTTTTTTAATGTTCTTAATACATTAAATGAAGTCTTGATCAGATTCCAGTGACAACACAGCATGCCTTCCTTGTCCATATTAATAAGCAAATGTTTCTGTTGAATCTTTTTAAAATTTGTTACTTTTAGATTGTCACAATATTTTAAATTTTGATTTAATGACCGTGATAACAATATAGATATGTCAATCTCTTTCTAAAAGCTTTTAATAATTAAGTGCACATTACTTTCATTATCAGGTAAAGAAACCACAAAACAAGCATATGTTACTTAAAAAAATTATTAATTATCAGGAACTAAGGAAAGGGAGAAGCTATGTAGCATTAAAGCCTTTCATGATCCCCCTTAGACTATGCATCACTGGCAAATTTAAAATTGTAATTGAATACATTTCCACCTCAATTTTTGGAGTAATATTTCCAGTTTCTTTAATTATTCAATTTCTAATTCATAATTGTTTTTATTTTTCACGAAAGCTAATTTCATTTTTCTTTTTGGCATTGGTATACTCATACTAATTCACTGTATACTTCACAAAAATGACCTCTAAGATAGACTCTCACTAAAGCCCTATTAAAAAAAAAAATAAGTAGTAAACTGAGAAATGTTTTAATTTTACAAGGGGTTACAGAAGTAGAGTTTCAGCAATGAAATTTTGAATAAGACGTTAAAATATAATTGAATACACCAACAAAATTAAAGGCATGAAAAAAGAAAAAAAAATTCTTTGAATAGAAAAATAAAAATGTTGGAAAAGAAGGCAATATTTGCCCATGAATATGCAATTTACCATCTAAAATTTAATACAGTCAAAACCGGATGACTCGAATTCACAGGGAACTGAACTAAAACTTCGAAATATCAAGTTCTACGAGTTCTCAGGTTCGTCAATAGGAATGAAAACGCAAGTGAAAGAAACCATTTGCATTTACATTTACATTCTCTTCTATTGTTAATGTTTTGCATTTGCATTTCAAAGCCATGTTGTCATGTTAAAATAATCGTGGGAATGAAGCCTGGTTACAAAGTACGCTCTTTAAATATGGTACAATCCAGGCCGACCAAACGGAGAGCTGTTGTCTGCAGCCGATCGAATAGAGCTACAGTAGCCCCGTGTTCCTGCTGCTTACTTTTTCAAATGAGTCATGTTATGCTTCAACCAATTTGACAAGAAAAACATTTAAAAAGTCAAAATTAATAAAATTTTGGAACTTTTTTAAAAGAAATTTCTAGTGTTTAAAAAAAAAAAAAATGAAAGTGCTCGGCTTATGAGGTTTTATTAATAAAATTAGTTCAATTTAAAAGGTTAAATTTGTATGTTTTTTCAATTCAAGGGGTCGGGACCATAAGAAAAATTTGACTTATGGGGTTTTTGAGTTATCTGGTTTCGACGGTAACATATATTTTTAAGCAGTTTTTCCTCCTACCTCAAACTCTTCCCAGAACCCAGCTTTTCCACTGGTTAATCCATTTTCTTTTGACAAAACTTGTACACGTGACTGGATTGTTGACGCATTTATGCGTGTGGCATTAAATGGCTGTCAAAATTATAAAGCACAATTAAAAGAAAAATAAAATAAAATGAGAACAGCAATAACAAAAATAATAAATGAATTTGACTAATGAAATAATAACTTCATCATACATAACAATATGCTATCTGATTAAGTTTATTTAATTAAAATTGAATTCATAAGATGTTCATAGATTTTTATCAAATTCTTTCACTGGATTTATCAATGTTCATAATCAAAGCAATTCTTTGTAATGAAATACAATAATGAATTTTGCTAAGTGAATGCTTTCTCTAGCAATGAACTTGAATTTAAACAGCAAGTTATTCAATCAAAGTCATCTTCATTCAACTTTTGTATCAGATGAATTTTGTAAGGGTGAAATTTTAATTTCTTCAAAATTCTGTCCACAGCCATTTGAGTGATGTCATGTATTTGAGCAGCTTTAAGGGTACTGAGGTGAGGAATTTATCTTTTGTTTAAAGTTATTTAAGTGAGTTAAAGATGTTTCATGAACATGCAAAGTTTGTTATCCAACAAGTTATTCAACAAGTTATTCAATGATGAAGCAAATTCACAAGGGATATCATGATGAATTTCTGCAATAATTATCTGTGAATATTCAAACACTTATTAATAGTGCTTCAGCAAATTCAAACACTTCTTTTAAATTGTGCCTTTTGAATAACCCAAATGCAATGACCCCCTATTACCACTCACAACGAACTTTTGACCCATATTGCATAATGAACAACATTAATCTAATCCAGCGGTTCCCAACTTGCTAAACTCATGGAACCCTTCTAGACATGACATTTTTGGAACCCTTATTAATTTATATTAAATAATAAATGCAAAGTTAAAGTTATTATGGATTAATTTTAATTTTATGTTACCTGTTTAAGATGAACCACCGTACCAGAGGTTTCAACCATTGGATTCTTTTTATAATGCTCCACCAATTCACTCAAGGTCTCAAATTTTTCTCCTCCTCCAACGTCATATTTTCCATCCTGTTCAATATATATACAAAAAAAGAACAACACCACTTCAACGAATTATTTTAATTTAACCATGAGGGTTATTCAGAAAGTAATGCTCTTTATTTTTTTTATTTCTTCAAAACTATTTATTCAGAATGTAGGAATAAAAATTATTTACACTGTAAATAAATGTTTCCTTCACACATACTAAATTCACCACATATACTCCATCAAAATGTATAGACTTATGCAAGTGCGAAAAAAGTTGCATGCCTTGCCTGTACCAGCTCTTTCTCTAAACCTTGTCCTGCACAGTTCATCTTTGAGGCCTGGATCACAACGAAGTACCTCTAGCTGTGCATGAGCTTACTTAAAATGCACTGGCCAATTGGCTCATTGCTCCAATTAGTTCACATCAAGATTACCCTAAAGCCATGAGTGCAAGTGAACTGCTGCACAGCTGACACGCAAGATGGAAGTAACACAAAATTGAAGGAGTCTTTTCTGTAAAATATAATGTAGTCATGGCAATGATGACATGGTTGAAGTCCCTGTATGTTTACACGTGTGGTTTTAATAGTCACCTTCCCAGAGACATGAGTAAAAAATAAGTTTTTCCCAGATTTAAAAACTATTTCTCATAGAGTAACAATTTTACTACTTTTTACTTTAATCAGCTTTTGCCTGAGAGCACAGGAAAGTTTCTTAAAAGTGGCTTTCTTTTCCACTTGATTTTTGACTGTTTCCTTCCTGCATTCATTCTTCAGCTTTGTTGTCTTCAAGAGTTTTCTCTAGTTACCTTCTTTTAACAATGACTCTTCACTTTTCCTGATGTAATCGTTCAAGTATGCTTTTCTTCCTGCACAGTGTGTTTCACCTGTAGGAATCTTTACCACCATCAATTCTTGGTAAATGCTATCAATTAGCATCAGTTTTTGTGTGTTTAAGGCCTGATGCATTGTCACTAGCTCTCTAATCTTTCAGTCGAGGTTGTCAAGTTCCAATTTAGTACAATCGATTATCCCAGCTGAAATACCATATAATGGGCACTGCCCAAGTTTTAATTGCCTTTATGATGTTTCCACACTTTATACATTTGCCTTAACTATATACATTTTGACTTCATTGCTTCCAAAACTCCTTAAATATTTTTATCCTCTTTTACTGTTTTTAGATATTCTTCATTACCCAGTTCTATTCCAACAGTTTCAACTATTTTTCTTGCCTTAACGGCAATAATGGTATATCTGTCAATGCCTTCTAATGCCTTTGCTAAGTTCCCATATACTTTCCAGCAAGTAGTTCAGTTCAGTGTATGTTTTTCCAGATAATTTCAGGTCATCCATGTAGAGCAAATGTGAAGTTCATCTTTAAATTGTTTCCAAGTTAAAGTGTACAATTTGCATTAATTTAATTAAACCTTCATTAACTTTTTATAGTTATCCTCTTTACATTTAATCTAATTTCTATGTTCCTAAATCTGATTGTAGATTTCCTTCCTGTTTTTATCAGGAAAAATGATTACAAGATTTACATGTTATCATATAAAGATTTATAAAAATGAAGATTTGCTTTAGAAACTCAAACCTTATTTCAGCAATAACCTGAAATTAAGTAAGAGGAATTCTAGCCATATTTGTGCTTTTAGCTATTTAATCTATTTCTCCAAAATACTCTTGTGCTCAAATTAGCTCCAAGTGCTCAAATCAGCTACAAAATTTATATTGAATTAAGTTTCAAAATGTCTACTTTGTTGAAAGAAAAAAAAAATCCTGGATTACCTGACAACGAATCATGACATGTGTCACTTTGTCATCTGTTCTCACAGACAAAACGTAATCTCCTGGTTTACTCTGACTTTCTCTCACAAGAAAGCTTCCGTTCTTCCCCTTTTCCAAAATCAATTTTTCAGCATCTTTTCCTGATAAATGACCATGGAACCACCTACATAATAAATGTAAAATTATAAATGAATTAATTAACAACATGTAAAATAACAGCAATAATACTAATGTGACTAGATTATCTGATTTCCCCCCCTTTCTCCAGACAATTTTTGCACTGATTTATAGAAAATGCCTCAGTATGATCAAGGGAGGCCATTCCTGGCATGATCGTATTTTTTCGAATATAGGCCGCAGCTCTAAACCAAAGAAGATCAAAAATTTCAGGAGTGCGGCTTAAAAAAAAAAAAATTTTTTTACATAAATTAATGATCTTAACAAAAAAGATCGAACTACAGTGCTCCCTCTATATAACGGGATTCGACATAACGCCAAATTTATAATTGCAAGTCCATATAACAAAGTTTTTTTCCTGAAAATAAAAACTGCAGACATGAATGAGTTTGCAATTTTTATTTTCCGGAAAAAAAACTTCGTTATATGGACTTGCAATTATGTAGAGTTATAAATTTGGCGTTATGTAGAGTGCCGTTATATAGAGGGAGCACTGTATTTTGTTTTAGCGTCCCATAGTATCTTAAATAATAATTTAGATAGTAATTTTATTATTTACATAGTCATCTTCATTGTTTTTTTTTTATATATTAATAAAACTTTTGTAAATTTATTAATGAACTCTGTAAATAATTGCAGTAATCTTATTTTAGAGAACTAGTACTTCTACTTATTTCTTCGACATCGGCCATCAACATACTACTGACCAATAGCGATAGAGCATAACATCATAACATCTTGGAGTAGAGTGAGCTTCAAGGGGGCTGTGAATCACCGATAATAGCTTTAACATGTGAATTAATAATTAACATAATAATTTATGAATGAAAATATATGTGGCTGGTTAATTATTGTTCCAAAGGGTTGGAATAATAATTTTACTGTTAGAAACCATTAAACAAGACTAGTTATTTAAAGCCATGAACCCAAATCCACAGTGTTTTTATTGGATAATTTTTGCTGAAAAATCTCTCTACTATCTACCCTTTCAAAGATTTTAACCAGTTCAAAGTGCAACAGAATTATCCTATAAAAAGATAGTAAACAAATATAAAAGAAATTAGATATATGGATGCACTGGTGATCAACAAAAAATTATTATGTGAACTATGCTACTCCTCATCTACAGAAAACGGGAGCAGTAGCTAGGTTGGGGGAAGGGTCTTTATTAATAGAAAAAAAGAAAACAATTCTACTCTATTT
>JAHWFO010006205.1:268194-283668 GCA_023313115.1 Rhysida immarginata
TAAAAGTGATATGGTAATGATCAATGGACGCATGGACTCTGTGAGATACAAAGTGCTGCTGGAAAGTCAACTTTCAAGCTATGGTGAAATTTTTGGTGGAGATAACGGGTCTTTCCAGCAAGATAATGCTCCATGCCATCGCTCCAACCTTATGAAAAAATGGTTTAATCTTTTAAAATTATAATTGCAGAAATTATTTTTTAATTTTAATTATTGAATAATTATTTTAATTATTTTTCAAAATAAAAGATAGTGAAATAGTCAATGAGAAGCCTATAAGTTATTATAATTTCAAATTCCTGAGCAAAAAAAAGAAAAGCATTCATACAAATAGAAACAGTCAAATAAAGCTACATGGGGAACTCTGCTGTTATCGTTTCCATGGTTACATGACACTTTCTAGAGAACATGCCTCCAATTTTGTGTCACTTTCATGACTCATAAGCGACTATTTGAGACTATGGGCGTATGCTAGACAGCTAGCGAGTTTGACTCGGCTGAGATCCTCACAAGTCCAGCTCCTCGTAACGTATCATGTAGTCACAATACGGCCCTAAATGTTGCCCTTGAGGATTATCACAAAGAATGTAGGTCAAGATACAGAAATAGCATCTTGCCATATAATACTATTCCAGTCAAAAGCCAGATACAAAAATACAGTAAATGTATTGTAGGAACTGCAAATTTTAGTTCGTCATATCGAAAAATTTGTAATATTGAAGATTTTTAATTATAGTCCTCTATGGAGATTTGCCAGGACCAGGAAAAAAAAATTGTTATGACAGGGAATTATATGAGTTTCCTACAATGAGGATCCACCTACAGGTGTTCCAAAGTGATCTTTACAACTTTCATCACGTATATTTTAGAAATGGGGATAGGTAGAAAGGTGCTCAAAGTTGTAAAGATCATATTGGAACACCCTGTATATTACAAATTTTGTGGAAACCAGATTTTAGAACATATCTGGATATGAAAGGAAACTCTGATGGTGTAGTGTTATGCCTGAAACTAGGTTGTTAAAAATTATAGTCATTCATTTATTCAGAAAAATAATGGGTTATTGTTGTTTGTTTACAGGAAAGAATATACAGTAATTCTTTGTAATAGCATTGTTCACAGAACTATAAAAATTGAAAAGATCTGGAGGAACATTATTTCCATACAGGATATATGGCTAAATTTCATCTGAAATTGATAGAGAAGCTTGTTAGATGGTATGGCGAGCTCCGCAGTCACTTTCCACGGCTCGTCACCAGATGGCAGAGCTTCACCCGATGACCACCAGCAACACTCCCTGAAAGAAGGCCTGGGCGCTTGTTTTATGTCGTCACAGCTAGTAGGGATAAGGGGAAGAATGGATGAAAGGGGGTCATATGCTGATTGAATTAATTTTGTTAGATATTATCCTTTTACAGAAATAAATATTATTTAAGTATCTATAAAATGAAAGGATTAAAAAAATATAAAATTTGAAAGGTTTAAATGTCGCTTTGTATAAGAGTTCTGTCTTATTTTTCTAATGCATTTCGGTATGGTCGGCCGTAGCTATGACTGACATGTGGTTTTCGCGATTTTTTCCTTTAGCGAAATTTTTAATAAATAGCTTCCAAAAATAAAGTAAGTTATTTACATATTAAGTGGAATATTGAATTTGAAGCATGAATCTAACTAGGCAGGCCGAAATAGTTTGGGAAAATTAGGAAATGCTAATCTGAACTTCTAGCATATCTGAACGCTAATCTGAACGCGAAGATTTTTTAAGAAAAGTTTAAAAATTATGATTTCTTAGAAGAATTAAGAAATGTATTTTTAATTATTACATACCTTATTAAACTTTGTTGGAACAAAATCACGATGTATTGCAGTAGTAATCCATTTGTTAGGAAGGAACAGGTCTTGGGGAAATAGTTGGTTGGTTTATTAGAATTTTTGGCGTCAACTACCAAGATCATTTTGCGCCTTTTGAGAAAAGGGTGAGTGCGGTTTTTGTGACGTCATGGGCAAGGCACATGAAAACTCATCCTAGTCTTTGACAGACCTTTTACTTTACTGACCATGGCAATTTGAGTCATTTCTCATTTGAAAATTCAATTCCCTAACCCCTAATGGTGTGGTTGACGAGTTAGTGGGAAATGTTGGCACCAGCAATCTGCAGTTACTCTTGAAAATATCATGATGTTTTCTGCAGTTATTCAACGTTATCCAAGGAAATCCATCCGAAAAGTTGCAACGGAGTCCAGATTAAAGCAATCCAGCGTCACCTGTCTGCAACATTTGTAACTAATTTGCAACTAATTTTTAAACTTCTCTATCAGATTTTTACAGTTTTCAAAATAAATATACCATTTGTTTCATTCTTCTATCGATCTCAGTTATTTACTCCTAAAATCAGGAAGTCCTTTGTGGGACACTCTGTACCAATCCTTCACTACCTTATCACAGGCCTTTCTATAGTTCTTGCTTTGCTCCTTTTCTACAGTTCTTTTTGGTGCTTTTGTTTTCCTCTCTACAATTTTATCCCCCCCTCTCTATTTTCTTACCGCATTTTCCATTTTGTCTTCTTTCTTAGAGTTCGGTTCTCACTAATATTTTTTTCCTTCATTTTTGTTGTTGTTGTTAAGTTATAATATTTTTAAATTATCATTATTATTTTCTTTTATAATTTTTTTCATATTTATGTCTTATTTGTTATGTCATCATTAATGCACGTTTTTCATTTCCCCTCATTGTCTCCCATTGGTACTCGTTCTTGCCTTATAATAGCACACTTTCCCTTTCTTTTCGAGGCCTTCCCATTGGCTCCCTTCTATTCCCCTAGCCAATACTTTCTCTCTCCCCTATTGTATCTTTATACAAGATGTTTCATTGAGGTGTCTTCTAATGCCCTTATTATAATTTTTTATTTTTTTGCTTTGACAAAGGATAATCTCTAACCCTTATAATCAGCCTTTTTCAGGGCTTACCACTGTGGCCAAATATATAAAATCGAATTCTGAATGAAAAAAAGGGGACTAATAGCAAAAGGAAGTCATTTTTTAAAAGCTTGGTTACTAAAATATCAGCTGTTTTTTGAAAATGGAATAAGTCCATTATGGAAGAAAAAAAATGAGTTAATAAGACACAGATGTCCCTTTTTATATTATAATAACACAGTCAATAATTAGAATATATTATTAATATTAATAAATTAGTAAATTAATAAAAAGAATTTTAACTGTAAAATCTTAAGTGGTCAATTCAAATGCAAACCCTTAAATATCTCAATGTATGAATAAAACAACAGTTCATATAATGAAAATTTATATTTTATACAGTGTGTAAGTATATTTAAAAAATTTTCATACTGTTTATAGGTTCAATACTTTATTCATATTACCAAATACAGATTCTTTAAATGTTATTTTTTTTTTTTAATTCTACTATAATTTTAAAAATTAATTAAACTGAAAGAAAATTTCAGAAATATATTTTTTTTTTATCCTAATAGCAAATTAACCAACAAAAATTAATGAGGTTGTGCTGTAAACAGTTATTTACTAAAAAATATTCAGAATTCTTTAAAATTTAATTAAGACCTTAATTTTATTGGCTGATGATGAAAGTGAAAATGCTAAAGAGGGGGAGGGAGGGGAGACAACAAAAAAAAAAAAAATAAGAAGAAGAATAATAAAAGCTGATGCAATTCATCCTTTCCACAAGACTTCTTGTGCTTTTTCCTGACTAAGTTATTTTATTCACTAGTATCCTAATGAAAAAAATAGCCATTTAGATCTGGCTCTTGTTTCTAAGTGAAGTTTTATGAATGCAGTTATGTTTGAATCAAAGGATCAAAGATGGGTATCATATCAATGTAAGCAGATATATATTTTAGATTAGTTCCTCAGATACATTAAGATATGCTTGAAAACTGTGTTTAAAGTACCTTTATTCTGATTACAGTTTAAAGAAAAAATAGTTTATTGAGCAGATTAAATATCTGGATAGGCTTTTATAATTACATTTTGAGATTAAGAATTTTTTTTAAGATTAATAAATCAACATCTAAAAATATATCCTAGAATAATTATTACACTTTAAAAATTTAAAGAAAGATTAAATCCCAAGAGGAAATCAAATTATCATAAAAATCAAGGATAGAAAAAGAAAAAAAAATATTATGCAATAATATAAGCATAAGGAATGTATTCATTAAGCTTCTGCTGCATTAAAAATTTTTGTTAATAATTAACTGATAAAAAAAAGGAAAAAAAGCTCTTTATTTGCTATTACCTTTCTGTAGTGGGATCTGCGCAATTTAAAGGATATTTCAACTCAATGGCTTCTCCGTTTTTTTCTCTCAGCTGTCCTTGGTTCTCCATATAAAACTGAACCAATTCAGCCAAAGTGGCAAATTTTTCCCCTCCATATAAATCATAAAAATCACCAGTGTTTTGAATTTTAATGTGTGTCACCTCACCACCTCTCCTGGAAATTAAATATTTTTAATTAAGTTGAAAGCAGAAAAATAACGCCATCATTTGACATTCATTTTAGAAAGAAGAGAAATATTTCTGCAGCAAACTTTGATAACCTGACAGAAAGTGTAAAATCCCCTGGATTGCTTTTGCTAGGTCTTGCCAGAAAGCTTCCATCAAAACCACGTTCTATGAGAACAGTTTCTGCTTCTATGCCAGAAATATTGGGATGGAACCACCTGTAAATAAAATAGTAATGCTTCCTTCACTTTCTTATTAATTTAAATACTACTGCCAAAAATACTGTTAAACTGATTAAAATTCTTAGAACAACACTTTCAATTTTATTTTGAAAAGGGATGAAAAATCCAAAGATTGAAAAATGCCACAATGAAATTATACTAACACTTAAATCATTAAATAGAAAATTAAAGCTCAGAATAATATTTGGATTCATTAGGAGGACAATAAAGACGGACTCCACCCAAAGTAACCTTGGAATTGTAACACATGATGAAACATAAGAAAAACATTTAAAGAGGTCTGTTTGACAACATACAGGAAAGAAGGATCAATAATCTATTTAGCAACCTCATGAGGCTCTTTTTATTTTTTTTGTTTTTTGTTTTTTTTATTTTTTCCCCTATTTTTTCCCCTTTTTTATTCTTATTATTTTTTTGTTTGTTTGTTACCACCTACCTCCCTCCCAAGTCTTTGAAACAACAATAAGCATTAATTTTTATTCAAGCAATATTTATTAAGGAACTTTTTCCAGATCATTGAAAAAAATAGAAAAACATCTGAAGAGTACCACAAGCTAAAAATAGAATTCATTTGATCTATATTTTGAAAATGTAAAAAAAATTTAAAAATTGAACCATTCTGTAAAATTATTAGTCTAATGAGGAGAAAAAGTGCAGTTTCTTTGTTGTTGTTTTTATTTTTAAACATGATCATAATTTGCTTCATGAATTATTTTTGAGAAGGGAGTCTTTTCTTCCTATTTTTTTTTTAAATTAGATTTCCTTCAAAAATAATTACAGCTAGATGATTAAGAGTTATTAAAATAAAAAATTTTTAAGGAAAGGATTGATTTTCTTTTTCTTAAAAAATATTCAAGTATATTTAATTAAATCTCAAAAAAAAAAAAAATTGGTGGTGGGGAAAGAGTAAAAATAAAAAATTAAATTTATATTTTCTAAAGACACAAGAAGTAACAAACTATCTCATTTCTCTTCAGTTAAGGAGAAAAAAAAATATGAGAAAGAGAGAGAGAGAGAGAGAGAGAGAGAGAGAGAGAGAGAGAGAGAGAGAGAGAGAGAAAAGAGACAACTGTTCATTTGTAAGTTATTAAAATTTTCTTTGAAAATAACATAGGATAAAAAGGATAAATCAGAACAAAAGTTTGTAAAACATCTTAACATGAAATTCTTTTTACATGTATTTTAATACTTTTAAGAATATATAAAATGCTATCCTAAAATTAATAAATCATAATGAAAAAAAATACGATTTTAATCTGACATTATGATTAACATTAAAAATAAAAAACAGAGCAAAATAGCATTTAAAAAAAAAATCTCTCAGTTTATTTACAGTTGCCTCCAAAATTATTCACACACACCTAACCAAATTAAGAGAAAAGTGAAATCTGTATATTTTAAACTTATCAATGCCACATTTAAAGTAGCTAAAAAAATAAATATATTTCATGCTCAATTATTTTATTGTGACAATTTTAAATAAAAGAATTGTATTTTTTTGATTACTGAAAATCAAAATTATTCACACCAGTTTCAAAGATGGTATTTTCAAGCAAGAAATGTTTGATAAATTATACCAAGTGTTGCAATTAAATACCCAGACAGAGGTCGCTGTGTAAAATATAAACAAAAGTTCAACATGATAGTTTGTATGAGTCACCTATAACACAGCAGTTACAGAGATTTTATTTTTTATTTTTAGTAGCGTAAAGGATTCATATTCAGACACACGCATTATAGCGATGCATGTGAACAAGTATCGTAGAGGAAAAAAATATGAAACAATAGGCTTGCATTAAATTCTGCCTAAAGTCAAGTAAATCAGCTACAGGAATACACCAGATGTCAAAAACTGCCTATGGAAACGATGCCCTATCCCGAATGAGTACATTCAAGTCATGTGGTCGCTTTTGTGATGACCATGAAGACCTTTCAGATGATTCGCACCGGGAAGACCAGTTTCAGCCCGAACCTCAAAAACCACCAAGAAAGTCAAGAAACTCGTCACTGCTGACCGCCGAATCACAATTCATATGCTTGCGAGTGAATTGGGCTGCAACAAGGAGGCAATTCGTCAGATTCTAACAGAGGAATTGGGGAAAACATACTAATGACTGCTATCATGAATTTATTTCAAAAAAAAACAAAATTTCAACAGATGTGGGTGCCCTTTGTGATAAGGCAGATGTCTAAACAATAGTCTAGTTCTTGATACGCATAGTATTGCTTCATCAATTGAGTTGAAATTGTCGACTATCTGCTGCTTCAACTCCTCCAAGCCCTATGGAAGTGGGGGTAACACCACCTTGTACTTCACATACCCAAAAAAGGAAAAAATTACAAGAAGGTAGAGAGAACTGTGAGGGGGGAGGGGGGGCATAGTATAAAGGGCACATCTTTCGACCCAGCATGCCAATCCAGCATTCTGCAGTGACAACCATTCGGATAGCATGTCAGAGTAGATGGATCCGTAATGGTGGATTCCATGAATAAGAAGGCCCAAACACACTCCCTTTGGTTATGGAGCTGAAAACATTTATCTTCCATTGTGATATGCAATTTCCCATGCCCCAAAATCTCAGATCATACCTGCTCACTTTGCTAGGGTGCCAGTCATACCCATGCTGGGGGGTGCAAGGGGGGGGGGGAGTATAAAAAGAAGGGGTTAAAATATGAAATCTTGCTCTGGGTGCCATTCACCCTCGCTATGCCACTGATTAGCATCTTTGCAATTTCACTAGCGGATTTGGTTTGGTAGTGTGGGATTGTATAAGTGAGTGTGAATACCAATGACAGGATATTTCATAAATCTTTTGGCCTAATGCAACCTGTGTGCAGAATTTTCAGTTGCCTATTAAGGATAGATAAACAGGTCTTGAACCGAAATTCTGAAGTGACCAACTTGGTCTTTATTTTTCTCTTCTTGCTAACGGTGCTGCATTTGAATCCAATCAAAAGCACAGCGCTAGAAGCTGTTTGCTACACGTGTTCTTTTTAAACCATTCAAAAACTGCTTTTGTGGTCATTTTAATACAAATAGAAGACAATTTCAATGAGTAATCCAAGTAAGTATATAAGATTTTAGTTCAAATTCATAATAGAAATTACCTTGTTAAATTGTCACGAATATACAAGATCTTCTTGAGATAAAAATTAACAAGGCTCCCCAGGTCCTTGAAGGGGTGCACCAACCGGCTGGCTTTGGTGACCGCCTGGCTTGATAAATGAAAAATTCTGTAACACTGTATTTGTTTATTTTTAATTTTTTTCTGGCTGGCTATTTCTTCCTTCCATGCACCTGATAAAATTTTCTGGGAAGAACATTGGCTAAGTCCTCAAAGTTCATAATCGTCTTATAACGGAGTAATGATATTTGAAAAAATGGAAGGAAAATATTCTGTGATCTGGATTCGAACCAGAAACCTGGAGAGTCATGCTTCGAACCAGGTTGTCAAGGTGGAAAGCCCAATGGGAGGCGGGCACCTGGCTCACAGATTGAGAATTTCTCTATCCAACCTTCAGAAAGTTTGATGAACTCATATAATAAATAATGAAATTAAAGTGGAGCTGATGCGATTATGTGTGTTCATCAGATTTTCTGAAGGTTGGATAGGAGAAATTCTCGGTCTGTGAGCCAGGTGCCTGCCTCCTATTGGGTTTTCCACCTTGACAACTTGGTTGTCTTTAAGACACATAGTGACAGAATGGCTGTACTTGTGTCTGTGATAGCCCAATTGGTAGAGGCTTCGAGCATGACTCTCGAGGTTCTTGGTTCGAATCCAGGTCGCAGAATTTTTCCCTTGCATTTTTTTCAAATAATATCATTACCTGATGTTTGGAGCATCACTTCTAGTTTAATTTCATTATTTATTATAAAAGTTTATTAATTTTAATGGCTTCTATATTTTTGATATGATTATTTTGATTGTTTTTAAGATATATAACTCTCTTCGTTTTTTCTTAGTTTGGTGCATGCCAAGGCATTTATTATAGCACAGCTAGATGTAAATCTAATTACGATTCTGGACCCAGGTAACGATTTTGATCTTCCTGAGTAGGTCTATCTTAAAAGAAAGATCCTGAGTAGTCAATTATTAAGAAAAAATTTCTACGGACCTGTCAACTTAAAGAATCCAGTCGTATGTATGAAGCATTTTGCAGATACAGACATTATTTGTAATGATTACGTGATCTTTAAAGGGGAATATAAGGAGTATGATAGAAAAATACCAAAACTAAAGGAAGTTGCATATTCTCAACCTTCCTTATTATTTAACGCATGTTATTATTAATAATAATAATAATAATTTAATAAAAGATTTAAAAATTTAATTCAATTTAATAATAATTGTAACAACAACAGGGAAAAGTCCGACCAGCAGAACGACTGGAGGGAAAAACCCCGCGTTGTCCCCCAAACAGGCCGAAGTCCAAAAACGGGGTTAATGAACAACATATAAATAAACTAAAACTATCGAGTAATTAAAAAATGGAAAGAAAAAATACAGAAGTTAAATAATTAAACAATAAAGTAAAAAAAAAAAAAAACAAATAAGGAGATTAGAAAATAAATCAAAAGTTAAAATGGCAGGAAAGGTCTGCTATTGTCAGAAAAATATATCAATTGACTTATAGTTATTATTATACACATGAATTAACTTAAAAGCTGGCTCAAGAGTTGAAACCTTCATCCGCAATTTTCCGAGAAAAACAAGAGACTGATTATGCCTATTACCATTGGGAACATGGAAACCAATCAATTCCAGGGTATGTGGAGAAATTAGCTGCCCATTAATTATCTTTCTTAAGGTATTCAAAAGTGCACTATTAATAACAGGTAAAAGATTAAAAGTAGGTGCGAGGGAGGTTTTGTCAGTAAGATGTAGAGCTCAACTAACAAAAGAACTAAAGGACAAGAGTTTGGATTGGAGATACTCAAATAACTGAGAATTCCCAGAAAACCAGATCCAAACGGCATAAAGGATTTTGGGCAAAATAATTGTTTTATACAATAATAAAAAAGTCTTTTCCTTTTTAAAGAAGTTCGTAAGACGTTTCATAATGCCGAGGCGTTTACTAATTTCAGTCAACAGTTGTTCCAGGTGGTCAGTAAAAGTCAGTGTAGAATTGAACGCAACTTCCAAATCTTTGATTCTATAACATCGCTGAATTTTATTATGTAGCAAGTTATAGTAATATATAAAATTGACCACCTTCCTAGAATAGGTTAGGCAAAAAGTTTTAGAAACATTCAAAATAAGTCCGTTGTCACTAGCCCAATGATGGACTGAAACCGCCGCCTCAGAGAGAATATGACAGTCTTCCCAACTGTGAATGGCAGAAAACAGTTTCAGGTCGTTGGCGTAAAGTAGGAAGTTCACCCGGGTACTTTTAATATAATCAACAATATCCACAATATAAAGATTAAAGAGAACCGGGCCGAGTGGAGACCCCTGGGGAACCCCACTCCTTATTCTTCCTCTAACTCTGATGTTATTTAAATCTTTAATCACAAAACACCTGTTGACAAGTAAAGAGGTAAACCAGTTAAGAAGATTGTCGCTCAGGCCTACTCTACCGAGTTTCTGTAGCAGCAATTTAAAATTAATACTATCGAAAGCTTTGCTAAAATCAAAATAGAGCACATCAACCTGATTTCTTTGATCAATATTGGAAACCAAGTAATGAAGAAAGCAGGCGAGATTAGTGGAAGTTGATCGATGCTTCCGAAAACCATGCTGTTCTTGCAGCAAGTAGGGCTCTATGTATGACGACAAATGTGTAGCAACATACGTCTCCATAATTTTTGCCGGGAATGGAACAATGGTAATAGGCCTAAAATCCAAAGATGAAGAAGTCAAGTAGTAATAATAATAATAATAATACTCCTTACTATAAACATATCCCCGACACTGTCTTAGAGAACACCACACATAAACTATATTTTGACAGAGCTATAATCACTGACAAAACTATCCCTCATAACAGACCAGATATTACACTAGTAGATAAGCAAAACAAAGTGACTTACATAATTGATATCTCCATCCCCAACACACAATTTACAAAAGACATACACTGACAAAATCACTAAATATACGGATCTTGCACATGAAATAAAACGCCTTTGGGGAGTTAACAGAGTACACATTGTTCCTATCGTTCTTTCTGCCACTGGGGTTATTCCACACTCGCTACACAAAAGCCTGTCAACACTAAATTTAAACCCACATTTATACAAAACCTTACAGAAAGCCACAATTCTAAACACCTGTCACATAGTAAGGAAATTCCTACACCCAAACATCAATACTCCCACGAGTGCATAACTTTCCCTCCCTCGCATTTGAGTCCCTTGGGCTTTGGCCCTCTTTTGGGTCCGCCTATGGGATTGGCTTCCGGACTTGATCCGAGTTTGGCTTCCCCAAACAATTATAATAATAATAATTTAAGTTCAAGTCAAGTAATAGTCGAAGACATTGTAATGTTGAATTAGCATTAATAAAATGTTGAGGGATAATACAGATCAACGGTTTAAGGTATAAAGTTTAAAAATCTTAATGCAATCATTATTCGCAAATTTATCCTGCAAAAATAGTGCATAAATTGTTGAAAAATATACTTTAAAAACTATTGAGGACTTTATGCCATCTTGTTGTGGCATCACAAACTAAGGAAGAGATTCTCGATCTTAACGTGCCCTAATCGCATACAGATTCCGAAGTTAGCATTATGCCTTAAAAATATAAATGTAGGTCACTGAAATGCCCATGTACTTTTATTAACTTTAAAGTAAGAATTTAGCTTCATTCAGTGCCCCTTTCAGACATTCACTGCCCCATTGCCTTCGAGTGTGCCATGCTGCCCTTTGTTTCTGTAGCCATCACTATTTACAGGTCCATTTAGTTTAATCATTTTAAGTGGTTGTACTACTGTTAATGTTTGAATCCGATCACAGATGAAGTAAAATCCGATGTTCAGATGTCATGATAAACGGCATATCCTTTTAATCATAAGATAATCTCATTTTCAAGGCTGATTGGTTAATTACATGTGATCTTTTTTTAAGTTAAAGTTCACTAAAAATTGTCCATATACGAGGGGTGTTCGGAAACGATTTACAATTTCGTTGTTGTACAAACACCGCTCACAGCACGCGAACATTAGATGGAGGTTGTGAGTAGTGCGTATAGTGAAAGAACAGCGCTTTTTTGTTGGTAAGTAGAGCAAGCTATGGACAAGATGGAAGGCGACTATCATGGACAAAGATGGAACGCATGGTTTTTGTGGAAGGAAGGAGTCAAAACAACAGATATTCATAAACGTTTAAGTGCAGTATGTGGTCAAGAAGCTCCTTCACGAAAGACTGTTTACAACTGGATCGCTGGGTTCGCTAGTGGACGGTAATCTGCACACAAGAATGAGAGTACTGGTCGGCCGTCAACATCGCGGACTCCGGGGAACATTGAAGTTGTGTCTCAATTGATTATGGCTGATAGGCGCATAACCTTTGATGAACTTGAATTGCAGACAGCCCTCAGCCGCACAACCCTGCACTCCATTATTCATGACGATTTGGGTATGGGCAAGGTGTGTGTACACTGGGTTCCACGGAACTTGACTCAGGCCCAGAAGGAGAAAAGAGTTGAAGTCTGTCATCGACTGTTGGAAATGAAGATCCAGGGGGTCTAGGCTGAGCTCATCGACAAGCAGTCGACTGTCGACAAGTGTCGATGGTCACGTGGTTAATGACGCATTTGTCGATTCGAGCTAGCATGAACACGACTTGTCTACAGAGTCTACAGTGTACAGACTCTACACCGTCGATTTTCTAGTGTAGACTTTGACCATCGACAACTGCCTTATTCTTGTCTACAATTCAAGAGCAGTCGACTATGCACTTGGCGATCGTTATTTCAGAATTTAGCAACAGATTACTTATTAAAATCTTTTTTCCTTCGTTTCCGGCCTGCAGGCTAAATACACATACAGTATATACAAAAAGTCTTCACACCCCTGGAAGTTTTCATAAAACATGTTATTAAAACATGTGTACATTCTACTAGCACTATTAAATTTTATCAAATATTTTTACTGAACACCCCTCTTTCAAAATATATAAAGTACCTGACAGAAAAACTCTGGCTTTATTTTAATATGCAAATTTTTTCAATGTGAGTGGCAAAAATAGTTATCACACCCTTTGTGTTAGATCATTTTTTACTGTATGTGCACCCTGCAAAGCAAATTTTGAAGCCAATTATAAAAGGTAAGTATATTAGAAAACTGAATCTGGCATATAATAATACATTATAATGATAGGATGACAGGAAAACGTCTCAGCAAGGATTTGAGAGCAAGAGTTATTCCACTAAAGAAAAAAGGCCTTGGATATAAAAAAATATCAAAACAATTGGACATTGCAGTATCCACTATAGTATCAATTGTGAAAAAATTCAACAAATGGGGAACAGTGGCAGATCTGCCGGTTCAAGGCAGGAAAAGGTGCACCACCCCCAGAATGGATCGACGTATCATCCAAAAAAAATACCGAAAATCCCCATTTGTCAGCACCAAAACTGAATGACGAAATGAAGACTGAACATGACCTGCACGTTTCCACTCAGACCATTCGCAATAGGTTGCACGAGAAAGATATTCATGGTAGAACACCACGTAGGAAACCACTCCTCACAAAACGCCATAAGCTACTGAGTCTGAACTGGGCCAAAAAATACCAAGGTCGGACAGTAAATGATTGGAAGCGAGTAATATTCAGTGATGAGACGAAAGTGAATCTATTTGGGTCAGATGGAATTGCAAAAGTTTGGAGAAAGAAAGGTGAGGCTGAGATGGCAAAGAATATTAAACCCACTGTGAAGCATGGAGGAGGCTGCAAAATTATCTGGGCTTGTATGTCATACAATGGACCTGGCAACATGGAAATCATCAATGGAATAATGACTGCTGCATCCTACAAAGACATCTTAGAAAGGAATTTGCAGCAATCAACAAGGAAACTTAAACTTCGGAGAAATTTTGTGTTCCAACAGGATTATGACCCGAAACACACAGCAACGCTGCCAAAGATGTGGTTCCAGGAGAAGCGAATTAACGTGTTGGATTGGCCACCACAGTCACCGGACATGAATGTAATTGAACATTTATGGGCAAATTATCAAGCCAAAAATTGCAGGACGGCGACCAAAAAGTCTACAAGAACTTGAGAATGCCATAGCAGAAGAATGGCAGGTTATTGACCCCACAGTTACTAAATCTTTAGTAGAATCCATGCTAAAGCGTGTCATGGCTATTATCCATGCCAAAGGTGGCCATACAAAGTATTAAAATGTTTACAACAATAAGTATTTAATAAAATTAACTTCTTTTCCAGGTGGGTGTGATAACTTTTTTTACCATTCATATTGAAAAAATTTGCATATTAAAAGAAGGCCAGAGATCTTCTGTCAGGTACTTTATATTTTTTGAAAGAGGGGTGCTCAGTGATGGTATGTGATAAAATTTAATAGTGCTAATAGAATGTACACATGTTTTATAACATGTTTTATGAAAAACTTCCAGGGGTGTGAAGACTTTTTGTAAATACTGTAGCTCAAGAATACACATTTTCTAAAAATATTAACAAAAACTTGTTTAAAAATATTTACATACATGAAGTACTCTCTTGTGCTACGAAACGTGAACTGTGAAAATAATAATATAGTGTGTCTACAGGTATGTGTTTATTTATGTATTTATGTGTATACATGGATAAATGTGTAAATGTATGTAAACTTGTATAAATGTGTAATATGCCACTTATCAACGGTTAGATTTTGTTGAGATCGACAGCTTGTCGATGAGTTCAGCCTAGACCCCCAGATTTTTTGGAGAAACTGGTGACTGGTGACGAATCATGGTGTCACTATCAAACACCTGAGAAAAAAGTCCATTCCATGCAATGAAAGCATCCTGGGAGTCCCTGGCCCAGGAAATTTCGTGCTGCTCCATCTGCAGGTAAGTAGATGATCTCAGTCTTTTGGGACACTTATGGCATAGTGCTAATGGACTGGCTTCCACAAGGAACAACTATCAACATGACTTAAACAGGATACAGCAAAGGCGAAAGGGAAAATGGTCGAAAGGAGAGCTCCTTCAGCACGACAATGCGTGGCCCCATACCAGCAATGTCACGACTGCAACTTTGACATCACTCGGGTTCATTGTTGTGCCACACCACCATATTCACCAGATCTCACACCATCTGAGAGGTAAATTATGCTTTATTCGATAACATGAAGGACGCACTGCGAGGTAAGAGGTTCAGTAACAACGAAGAATTACAGGCAGCTGTCCACGAGTGGGTGCCTACTACGCCCAAACAACGATTCCGTGACACAATAATGAAGTTGCCAGGAAGGTGGCAGCAGTGTATTGACGTCGGTGGGGGAGTATATTGAGGGATTCCATGTACAGGGTGACCCAAAAAAATGGGAACTTTTTAATAATCCAATAAAACCAAGAGTGATGGAAGAAAAACATTTTATTCATAGTAATTGAAACCTGTGTACTTGCCATTTACGAAACATTAATGGACTTTATCATTTTTTATGGCGTCCTCCTGTACAAATGCATTCTTGAAATCTGCTGTTGAGATTCCTCACTGACCCCTGCAACATCTCAGCTGGGATACTGTGAATTTCATCCTGAATTCTCTGTTTTAACTCATCCAGAGTTCTTGGTCGAGTTGTGTA
>JAHWFO010006205.1:291369-308870 GCA_023313115.1 Rhysida immarginata
TTTTATTTTTTTTTTTTTATTTCTAAAATGGAATTTAAAAAGTCTAAAAAAATATTAACTCTGAGTACCTTTCTAATGTTGTAAACTATTGCTTCCAACCCACTGCAAAGCACTGCAGCTTTCTTTGTTTTTCCAGTGATCTTTATTATCAGCAAAACACATTTTTAAATTGTCTAAGACGTTGTGAATCACATGTTTTACAGTGTGATTCAGTGTCTTTGATATTTTATGATAAGGGCGAGATGCATTTTTGGAATCAGTTATTACCAGTGATGAGTCATGGCTACATCATTACAATTCTGAAGGAAAACAACCCAGCACTGTGGAAATCATCATGTCCTCCTACACCCAAAAAGGCGAATGTTGTTCCATCTGCAGGGAAGCTGATGATGGTAACGCCTTTTGACTGTAAGGGGATGATTTACGTGTATTCAGTTCACCCTCACACAACTATTAAGCAGCTTGCCATGTCAGTATTAGCGACGCTGAGGAAGCACATTGCAAAGAAACGACCACAACTTCACTGGGTGGAGACTTCTCATGACCATGCACGACCTCACGTCGTGAATCAAGTCATACGATTTTTAGTTAAATTCAACATAATTCTAATACCAAATCTGATCTCGCCCCATGGGAATTTTATTTTATTCCCATTCTCAATGTAAAGCTCCGGGGCATTTTAAGTGAGAACTCTGAAGCAGTGCTCAAGAAATATGGGGCGATCTTCAAGGACCTGAAAAAGAACGTAGTTCTCGATCTAATGGCAGCACCTCCACTCTTTAACATGCTAACAACCTACTGATGACATAGCCAGCATATGAAATCATATTCTTCTCCTACAGTCTACGGCCTTAAATACATGCGTGATGTTCGGGAGTCGTCGTCAGGTGGCCGGGGAGGCAGGTTGCTTATCACGTCGCTCTTCATCTATGGCGAGTGGAAATTATTTGAGTGAATTTTGAATGCTGTCAATGTATGCTGAGTACCACGGAGTTTTGGTATAATTTTGTACTTCAAAGATAATATTGGTGGATTTGTCAATTTCAATTTCAACATGCGTGATGTTCACTGACTTATGCCAGCTACCACTTCAGCTTCATCCAATCATGTCCAAGTGATAGGACATGTAATCAAGAGAATGATGGCAATGATAACCACCAGTAAAATAAAGTAAAAGAGAATGCACTCGATTTTGTAAATATTATGAGTTTTATAAACTGCTCTTATCATTTTTAATACATCATAATTTAAGATTACTAAGATCAGTTAAATTTTATGTGGATGCTTGTAAGCGCACGAGATCCTCTATAGGGCTGCTGGCCCCATGACCCTAACAGATAAGTGGGTTTGAAAAATACCATGATTTTCTGTATATACAGTAATATACATTCATGCATAACATACATTAAATTTTAAAAACAATTCCCATTCATAAAATGCACCCTGCGGATAATACCCAATACAGATATATGCACCTAAGATAAGAAGTATACCTATGCTCTGCCATATTCGTCCAAACATTATGAAGTTTCACTTTCATATTTTTAAAGGTTTTAGACTTTTTATATTTCCAAAAAATGAAGAAAGGAAAAGTATTCAAAATAAATGATATAACAAAAGTTTACTCATTACATTTAGAAAAAAAAATTATTTAAAATCCTTCAAAATCAGAATCATCTGTGTCTGAGCAAAATAATTCTATAACTTCAGCAATCAGTTCTTTGTTAGGGCTAATTACCTTTTCTTCCTCCTCTTCTTCGATTCCCATGATTGAATCATCCACAGAAGGGGCAATTCCTCCTTTCCCAAAAGAATTTCGAATTATATTTTCTTGTACTCTTTGCAATACGAAATGTAACCATTTAAAAGAAAATTCAAATGTTTTGTCTCAACATCTTTAAAAAGATAGCCAAACATTGGAAAAAGTGCAGAATAGCATCCCCTAACTTCCTTGGCTGATACATTAAGATTGGTCTTGTCTATGGACTGCCTTACCCTTTGAACTTGATTACAGTATTATGGATTTCATGCGGAAAAACGGTGGCTAAACTACTGTGCTGGTGGGCATCGCAACTGGCCATTTTGAATCTTTGCCGAGAAATACTTGGAATGTTACTTAAAAGAAATCAACATTCCAGAAAGTGACGCAAATTCAAAAGATTTTTTTCCCACTAAAACCTAGTGCAAAAATCCGCTAAATTCAAATGTAATTTTAGTGGATTTTTGCATAATTTTGCATAAGTTGGCAACACTGATTCCAGGTTTTCTTAGTAGAATTCAAAACCTGGAATGGGTGCTGCGGGAAAAAAAAAAAAAAAAAAAAAAGCAACAACCTAGGATTTCTTAGAAGCGATTTAAAATGTTAAGCTTTGCACATTAAAATTTTAAATTTGTCTTGTTTTATTATCGGATTATTATAAGAGAAGAGAAGGAAGAGAAAGTATTGGAACACCATCACAGCAACAAGTTTATGAGTGGTGAAAGACATCCACAGACAGCATGACTTTGCTGACTGATGCTCCTCATCTGGGTCAGGCCCATCGTGTTGACAGAGGAGTCTATAGCAACAGCAGATTGGCTTAATCAAGAAAATCAGCATGTCACCCTAGCTGAAATGGCTTCCTTGCTGCAGATGAGCTTCGGTTTAGTATAACACGTAGTGCATGATGAACTCCGCTACAGAAAAGTGTCTGCCAGGTGGGTTCCTTGATAGCTGATGCAGGAACTGAAAGATCGTCAGGTTGATGCGAGCTGCTGAGGTGCTATGAAGAGGGGGAAGAGGATTTTCTAGCTCGCATTATCACCGGGGATGAAAGTTGGGTGCACCATTTTCAACCGGAGAAGAAATGTGCAAGCAAAGAATGGCGACATTTTTCTTCGCCGAAACCAAAGGAATTTTGCAGACAGCCTTCTGCTGGGAAAGTCATGTTGACTTTATTCTGGTCCTATTCTGGAACACTACATGGTCCTATTCTGGAACACTACATGCCCCCAGGTACCACAGTGACCAGTGCCAACTACTCTGACCTTCTCAAAAACCATTTGAAGCCAGGAATATGCACAAAGTGAAGGGGATTGCCGAGTGCAGGTGTTCTGCTTCAACATGATAATGCCTGTCCTCATTCAACTCATGCAACTATGGAAACGATCGACAGCCTAGCTCTTCAAGTGCCTCCCTATACTTGCCAGATTTGGCACTGTCATATTACCACATCTTTGGTCCATTAAAGGAGCACTTTGGAGGGCAGAAGTTCAACTCTGATGGAGATGTCCAATCAGCGGTGCACGAATGGCTACAGCGTCAAACAAAAGACTTTTTCTTACGTGGTATCGAAACACTTCCTATCCGACGGCATAAGTGCTTATGAACTTGGAGGGGACTATGTAGAATAATAATCTACAAGCAAACATTCTCCCTGCAGTAAAATAGTTGAATAAAATTAATTGCAGTTTTCATTTGATTCTCCCTCCTACATAAATTTTCATAATATGCAGTAATTATGTTTTTAACTTTTCTCTCGCATAACACATGTATTATAAACCAAAAATTACTGTAAGCATGGAAGATTTAGTTGCAGGCAACAGAGGCAGCAGGAAGGTGGAAGCAATGTGTTTTTTTGCCACTGTTAAGAATACTGCTTATGCCAACCAGGCATTACCGATAAAGAGACTCCACATACCTTGACTTACCGAATTTGAAAAAAAAAAAAATTCTACAAGTAGTTTTCACCAAATTAAATACCCACATACAGCCATTTGACACACTTGGCCTCAAAATTTTCCGAGAAAAAAAAAATTCATGAAGTTTATCATCGATGACTGCACTTTTTAAATGACGAACTGTGGTGGTGCATAGATAAGATGCGAGAATCTTACGGGTTCAAATAACATCCTCAGCAAGTTTTTTTTTTCCATTTTTCTTCCTAAATTCATTTTAACATGTCTGGGAATATGTAATTTGTTCACTAATAAAACTCCGATTTTCCAATTTGCTACCTTTATTTTTTTTCATAAAATACATATACGAATTATTATATTTAATGATCCACAGTGATAAATGAGCATCTAAAAAAGTTTATTTATCCACAAAATATTAATTTTAATTTCAAAATTCACATAATGCCTAATCTGCACATAGGCAACACCTTGTTTATAAGTGGATGCAGTTGTATCAGTCTGTGCAATGTTAAACATCTTCATGAACAGTATCATTACAAACTACTCATATCTGGCTCAACTTAGTTATAAACGGGAAAATCTTTTATTTAGAGTGGTCTATGTTACCTCTTATTATACTTTAGTAAGAAATTTTTGCATATTTTATTTTTAAATAGAGAAAAAAAAGTAGAGACTGTTTATGTTTACGTTGACTTTTTGGTTATAGCAGTAGGACAGTAACCTGGAGGTCCCTGGCCGTGGAATTTTCTTTACAATTTTTCTCTATTTAATTATTAATATTTAGAGATATAGCATGAAAAAATCCTCCTAAGAACCATTTTCCGATTATTATATTTCATTTTATTGCATCCAGTCACTCTGTCTGTGTTTCTGATCTCCCCCTTCCAATCTTTGTTGTTGTTGGTTTTTGTTTTTTTTTTAGATAGACAATAATTAGATTTATAATTAATAAGCTAAATATCATAATATTATGTCTGGTCTTTATTAAAAGTTTGACCACTGCTAGTTTTTCAGGCCAAATGTCCTTGTAATCAGATTTCAGTACTGCAAATAGAAGGTGTGGCAATTAAATAGCCGAACTAATATAAATATGTACTCACAAACGGGAAGTACAGTCATCAAAGGGAAATAATCCACACTTGAATTTTACTCTAAGTTTTACCGTTTCAATATTAATTTATTTTTAATAATTTAATATTCCATTTAGAGTTAACATTATTAAGATTATTAAATTTAAATAATTATAATTAAAAAAGCTATTAAAACAACACATTAGCATGAAATGTAATATTAAGTATTAAACTCGTGTGGATTATTTCCTTTGGTTGACTGTACAAATGAAAATTCTGATTAATGATTCAAACTAATTCCCACCAGACACAATACACTTTTGAGCGCATTTGTACAAGTCTGTAAAACAGTTGTAAAGTCCTCGGACGAAATCCTCTTGATTTCTGACGTCACGTTTTTCTTAATGTCAGAAACTTCTTGAAATCAGGTACCTATCATAGCCTTTTTCATCTGTGAGAACAGGAAAACGTCTGGAAGGGCCAAATCTGGAGATTAAGGCGAGTGGTTGAGCTCTGTGATGTCAGAAATCACTTCACACTTATGGCGCTATGCGCCCGGGCATTATGGTGAAGAATGCAACTTGTTGCAGTCCAATTCATCCGCTAGTATATAATCGTGATTATTCGGCGGTCAGCAGTGATGAGTTTCCAACTTTTTCGGTGGTGTCTGGCATTCGGATGGAAACTCGTCTTCCAGAGTACGGGTTATCTAAAAGGTCTTCACAGCCATCACAAAAGCAAGCAAACCATTCAAATGTATTCGTTCGGGATAGGGCATCGTTCCCAGAAGCAGTTTTCAACATGTGATGTTTCCACAACCAATTTACCAAAGTTTGGCAGAATTTAATGCAAGCCCATTGTTCCATATTTTTTTCTCTATGATATCATGCGTTGCTAAAATGAGTGTTGCTAAAATGATATCCCTTATGCTACTAAAAAAAAAAAAAATCTATGCAGCTGCAATGGGATAGGTGCGTCATATAAACAATGTCTTGACATGTTGAATTTTTCCTTACATTTTATGCAGCGACCTCTGTTCGGGTATTCAATTGTCACACCTTATAAGATAGTCCTCGATAGGACATATCACTAATACTGCATGTTATTTCATAAACCCCCGATTATAATGGAAGAGGGGTCGCTGTAAACCCCCAATTATTTCCTTGAATATTTTTCAGGGAATTAAGGTTCTCATAGACCAAACTGAAGTCTTGATTTTTAAAAATTCAGGGTAATCCTTTTAATATTTCTGTTGCTAGTTAAAGTCATATTTTTCTTCTTTTTCGTTTTTAGACTCATTCAATCTGCAATCAATTTTTAGAATTTATATTATCATGTCCTCCATCAAAGCTCACTCTATCATAAAGGTGAAGGCAGCAAGTTTTTTGCTCCAACAGTGACTGGATGAACAAACTCATGCCCTCCTAAGGCCCGCCGCAAATACGCTTTGTCGCGCGCGCGATATGGGTTGCTCCATGGGCACAGCGCATGTGTCGGCGTCGCTCCTTGTCGCCAGAGCGTGACCTCGTTTTTTGCCCTTGGTCGCGCGCAACGGAAAAAACTGGTCTTCAGGTGACGTCGCCTCTGTTGAGCTGAATTCAACTGGAAGCGACCAGCGACAACATCGTTGATAGCCAATCAAAACATCTAATTCCTCCATAGGGAAAACCAGTGAAAAATTACAATGGACAGAGATGATAGATATTGTTAAGAATAATTATGCAGAAACTGGATATGAAACATTTTGACACTCCATTGTTCCATTTTGCCATTATTATAATTAATGACACTCCATTATTATTATTATTATTATTATTATTATTATTATTATTATTAGTGTTAAATTTCAGTTTATTTTCTTACGTAAAAATAATTTTTATTTCGAAACAGTTATTTAATTCACTGATTTTATTTTTATCTATCTCTCTCTCTCTCTCTCTCTCTTTATTATCTAATTATTTATTAAGTACTTTTATATTCAAGTATTTTTGTAGTGTTGTTTTAATATTTTTTATAATAAAAAATTTTTAAATATTCCTTGATTTTATGTTAATTTTTGTTAATGTTTCATATCCAGTGATGTTCAAAACATTATATGATATAACTGATATTATTATGAACAAATAAATTCATGTAATAGTATATATGATTCATCTTAAATTAGGCTGAGAAGCTAAACGTTCATAAAATTCATCTTATTTGCAAGGGTATCGTAAAATACGGATTTATTATTATTATTTAAACAACTCTATAAAAAAATATTAAAACAACCCTACAAAAATACTTAAATATGAAGGAACTTAGAAAATACTTAAATTACATCTTAATTTATTCATAAAATTAATGAAAGGCACAATATTTGGTTTCAATATTTTCATAATTGAATTTTGGATGTTAGCTTATATTTTCTAAACAAAAAAAATTTCTGTATAGTCTGCACCTGTTTTGTTTTCTGAATTAGTTATTAATTATGATTTAAAAAAAGAGATATAAATAAAAACATTAGTTGAAAATAATTAAACCATTACTAACATCAGTTCACAGGACCAAAGGTATGAATATTTCACCATCGCATTTATCTATTTAAATAGTTATCATTTTGTTTATACCATAGGAGAGAAGACGGGTGAGCCGGCGACACTCTTGTATTTGCGGCGGGAAAGAGCTGGCGACAAGCGACAAAGAGCGACAACTGATGTCAGCAGTGTGACCTTGACGAACCCCCCACTGCAGGCGGCAATGAGCGACCAGGTCGCTCCTAATTTTTTATTTGCGGCGAGCCTAACTATTATTACTCTTCTGAATAAACCAAACTCAGATAAAAGTCCTAGAGGGCCAACCCAAGAGGGTCAAACGCAGGGAAGAAAAAAAATACTTTATTTGATTGAATATAGGTCATGGACATATATAGGCCACACCCCAAATTTAGAATAAGATTGTAGTACAATTTTTTTCTCCTTAAAATTCAAACCAGATAATCATAAATTAATAACTAAATGTTGAGGAATCAAATTTACTAAATCAGAAAACACAAATGCCTCAACATACCAAAAATTCAACCAAAATAAATCAACCAATATAAATTTGTTCAATTACGGACTACGATAAAAAAACCTTTTTCCCGCTTTACAATTTATAAAATTAACCTTCCATTCATAAAAATTTTATAAATTGTAAAGCGGGGCAAGGTTTTTTATCGTAGTCAGTTAACTGAATAAATTTATAATAGTTGATTTATTTTGGTTGAATTTTTTTATGTTGAGGCATTTGTGTTTTCTGATTCACATCACCATAAGTAATGATGTTAATTAAATCATTGTATTAACCTTAAAGATCACAACAAACAAAGTAAATGCCAAGGAGTTTATTTACATACAGGCTACAGTATTGAATTGGATAAAAAGATAGTTCGTATTTTCAAGTAAAACCTTTTCTGATATAATATATCCAATTATATATAAATCATTTTGCACAATAAAGACAGGCTTGTGATTCAATTATTCTTTTCATATCTCTAAAAAGCATATCTGAAAAGTCGACCAGAAACTTTATCAATCATGTGATTAGCCAGGTGCATTTCCTAAACAAAAAAATATAACATTGGATATATGGCACAATTATTCGTAATTACATTTTTTAGCATTTATACAAAATTAAAAATTTACAATTACATGTATATAAAATTTATTTAACAAAAACTTAGGAAATATTCAAAGAAACTCTATAAAAAGAGAAAAAGGACCAAAGACCCACACAAGTGAGATAAAACTTGTCAAAGTGGGGCAAAAATACACAAACACAATTTTTAAAACACAAATAATAATTTCTTAATGGATCAGATAGAAAAATCCAATTTTTTAGGTGCAAAATCTATTTTTGGATTTTTTTTAAATTTCAACAGGAATTTTATTATACAGTGTGTCTCACTTAAAGTGAACCAATAGCCAACTTCTGAACAGTACTTTCAATGGAAGAATTATTATACTTTTATGTGAGGGGTTTTTTAAGTGTATTCCATTTCCAAAAAAAAAACACTGCCATTTTCGAATATGCGAGTCAACTTTGAAAGTGTGCAATGGAAACCCCTATTTTTAATGGTATTTTCTGATTGTACACAACATTTGAGAAATGTTTTATTCTTGGTGTTTTTTCAATAGGAGTTTTCATTGCATAATTCAAAGTTGATTTCCATATTCAAAAATGATGTAGCAGTTTGTTTTTTTTGGAAATGAAATACACAAAACCCCCTCACATAAGATTACAATAATTCTTCCATTGAAAGTGGGCTGTCAGATTTGTATATTAGAAGTTGGAGATTGGTTCACTTTAGGTGAGACATCCTGTATACTCTACAGGCCAAATAATGATATTTACCATTATAATAATCCTAATTTTCATAATTCCTAAATAAACGTGATTAATAATTCCTAAATAAAAAGAGTGAAACAAAGTTTAATCTCTGCTTTCTTTTAGCAGCAACATTTTTTGGGTTTTTTTAGTAGCGATTTAAAATGGTCACCAATTACCTGAAACTTCAGTCAGCCCAGTAGTTTGGCGAATGATTATCTGTGTGAAAACTGTAATTAATAAGTTCAAAAAGCAAGACCATTACTTACTCATTAACCACAGTGAAAAAAGGCAGAACATGAACACGACCAGTCTTAATGATAACAGCCAAGAAGTTAGGGGGCACTATTCTGCACTTTTACCAATGTTGGCTCTAACTGATCTTTTTAAATGATCTACTAAGATGATGTTTTTGGTTCAGTGAATCCAAGGAGTTCTGGAGTTAATGTTAACAACGAAGACTATAATAATTTAATGAAATTTAAATGGAACATAATAATTTTTTGATTTTAATTCAATCACATGCAGCAAAAACTGATAAATATCAACACAGATAGGTAGTTTGACTCGTATGAAGGTTGCACCCCAATTTTTTCAGCTAAAATCTAGCACAAAATTTTGCGATCTGTATTGGACTATATATGGTATATGCACTTATTTTTCACTATTAGGGTTGCGGGGGTAGCAGCTCTGTGGAGGATCTCTAGTTATCATGATCTTCTGCCATCATGCGCATGTCCTTAATGGTATTGTCCAAGGCCAGCTGGTCATAGGTTGATCCCTTGGCGTCTTAACCACTGGCATGAAAAACATCAATTGCCTAGGAAGACCAGTTTATGGATTCCATATCACGTGGCTTTATCAACGCAACTGAAACCTCTCAACATGAAAAAGTAGCGGCTCAACACTAATGACTCCCTCTCACTGCTTCGGTACGGGTTTCCCTGTAAGTAGTATCCTTGCCGAAGTCTTCTTACAACACTTTATAATTCCTTCATATCCTGCCCATCCTCAATAACAATCTTATAATTACTTACCATCGCTATGTGGATGACATATTCATAGTCTATTACTGCCATACAACCAATCATAACTACATCCTTACCCCTTTTCAATTTCTTTAATTTAGCCATCCAATTTACCCTTGAAACCAAATCCAACAATTCCATCCCTTTCCTTGATATCTGTATATCCAAAGACTCCTCCAATAACCGCTTCTCCTATAGTATTTACGATACCCTGGAACCAAATCCAACATTTCAATCCCTTGAAACCAAATTACACCCAATTTACCTTGAAACCAAATCCAACAATTCCATCCCTTTCCTTGAATCTGTATATCCAAAGACTCCTCCACTACCGCTAACCTCAACCATGCCACCTCTTCCCATCCCCCTTCGCACAAATTAGTTGCTTTCCGCTTCAAGGTGCGTATACATCTGGCGAGTCGCGCGTGAGCTAATTGCGCATCGAGCCAAATTCGCCATATTTAGACGGCCTCAGCGAGCCACCCTCGAGTCGCTCCACTTGGACTCGCAGCGATCCATTTCTTGTCGGTTTTTCTTACGAACTCAAAGGGGCTCGCCCTCCCTAGTTAGGACGGGTTTGTAGCAGACTCGCTGAAAAACCCAACAAATCTTCTTGTTCTGGCGGGAAACTCCATGACCACCCGTCGAGCAACCCCCTCTAAAATAAAGTCCGCGACAAAATTAAATGGAATAAGTTCACTGGCTTAATTGTCAAATAATGAATTAATTTAATAATGTAATTTTAGAATTAGACTTATGAAATAAAGATTAAAACATTTATTTGCAAACTAATTTTCCTTGACTCAACAAACAGGAGCGACAATTATGCGTAGAAGGGAAAAACCCTTTTTGACTATGTCTTCAAATTGTGTGATTTTTTGCATCGAAATTATTTAAAGGAAAAATTCTATACAATTTGGAATATTTTCTCTCAACTAAGAAGAGACTGTTTATTCTCCAATCAGTGCTCCTAACTCATCTTATTGTTATTAAGTTATGTTGTCCAGTTCAGTATCTTTTTGGTGTCTTTCAAACTTGCTTTGTTTTGTTTTCTTTTTTTTCCTCTCTCTCTCTCTCTCTCTCTCTCTCTGCAAAGATCGCATAGATTTTATGAACCTCTCTCTCAACATTTGTTGATAAGTCCGAATCAGTTGCAACTTGATGGGCTGGCGATCTTCTGAGAGTTACTGCTAAATAAATATTATTCAGGAAATTTCTGAACATGTACAATATTCAAGATTTTACTTTGATATAATTTTCAGTGTAAATCGTTGCTTTATTTATTTCACAACGAGTTAGTAAATATTTCTCGTTAAAGTAGCATTTTTTTAACAAATGACAGACTATAGCTGCTAGGATCCAATTCCAGCAGACGACTTCAATCCTCTTCAAACGACTGCCAACATATATATTTCTGCGATTCATGGAATGAAGAAAAGACCATTCAATTAATCGAATTATACAAACTTCACTCTGTGTGATTGAATCCAAAGGATTTTAATTATTATAAAAAAGATAAAAAACAAAAACAAAAAAAACCCCACACCCTGGAAAGAAATTGCCAGGGCCGTCGGAAACACCACGCTGGAAAATTAAAAAAAAAAAAAAGAAAGAAAGAAAAAACTATTAGTTTATTGGCAACTTTCAATAAGGCCAATAAGTTTTCTTGTTCTGGTGGGAAACTCAAGATCTGTGGGAGTCATTCGGATACAATTTTTATATTGACCACTGATGTACTGTATCTTTAAATCTGTTAACAGTTTGGAACCTGTCCGTTTTCTATATAATGCAGTACGCCACCATCGTTGAGGCTTTTTTTTTTTTCTATTAAATTGGCCAGGATTATTAGCATAGCGGAACTGCAAATCAATGCTGTTAATTCTGTGTTTCTAGGCATGGTGTATCTCCATCCACAATAGACTAGAACTGACGCAAAGCAAAAAAATGTACCCAGGAATGAGGAGAAGAGGGAATTATTAAGTCATTAAGTAAACAAAGTCCCCCCCCCCCCCTTTTCATTCCTGGGTCACTCCTTTTCCCCCTCTTCCAAGACCCCCTTCCCCCTCTTGACAGCTCGAAGTCCACTCGTCTCATCCCACGGATCGCAGTTGCCTTGTGAGCTTGCTGACCACAGAATCTTGCCTCAGGCAAGAACTCGACTTGTCAGAGACTCGACTCGCCAGATGTATACGCACCTTCATGATAAAACCGTCTGCTAAAATTCCCCATGAATAGCCCCGACCGTAACCATGAACTCCAGATCATTTTAAAGAATAAAATAACCTCTTGTCCACAAAAGTAGTTTATTCTGGCGTATACACATTTCGATCTCTTTAAGACCATTATTCAACGCAATACAAGAAATAAGGTTAATTGCAGGCTTATTTATAGGCTAAGAAAATATGTGAAACATTAATTTTTGACAACCGACCAATCAACAAAGGAGTTGAATGGCCAATTAGAAAATTAAGCAGAACACATTTATAACAGTTTTAGATGAACCAATGGGAAACAAAAAGGACAAAGCCAATCACAAAGAAGGCAATAAACAATAAAGCAAAAGAAAAAAAAAAAAGAAAGAAACGTTACACAATACTAACTCAATTGAAAACCCAAAAATGGAAGATTTTACAAATTATGGAATAGTTTCAACAAAACAGAATCACCTAGGGGACCAGAATTGCTATTCAACAACTGTCCCGGATTTTTCTTGCCTATCTCCAATGTCTTGTAGGCGTCCAACAGAAGTCTATTCTTCACTGGTTTAAGCAGGCGGAAATCCTGCTTCAATGCACCATGACCCACGTCCAACATGTGTTTGGAGACGGCTGATTTTTTGGGATGGCTGAACCTAGCATGGGCTATGTGCTCCTTGAACCTAATCAGTATGTTGCGGCAAGTTGCTCCTTGGTAAACTTTAGGACACTGGCTGCATCTAATTTCATAGATGCCAGACTGTAATTTGGGGTTACCCAACAAATTCCTTAAGGAATTGGGATTTTTATAAGATACAGCAAACTGAGAATGTTTAAAGATGGCTTGAAAGTTCTTAATGAGGTCATTGTTATAGGAGAATCGACAACAAAGAGGTCCAAAAGAATAGAATTTTGATGTCCTATAACAATTTGATTGGCTTTGTCCTGATTTTTCAATTGAAAAATAGAAGGAAAAATTCTGCGACCCGGATTCGAACCAGGAACCTTGACTATCATGGCCGATGCCTCTACCAGTTGGGCTATCGCAGACACCACGGACAGCCAAGCTGTCTCAAGGTGTCTTAAAGACAACCAAGTTGTCATGGTTGAAAGCCCAATGGGAGACGGGAACCTGGCCCGGAGATCGAGAATTTCTCCACTCCAAACCATCAGAAAGTTGTGCGATGGTGTCTGCGATAGCCCAACTGGTAGAGGCATCGGCCATGATAGTCGAGGTTCCTGGTTCAAATCCGGGTCGCAGAATTTTTCCTTCTATTTTTCAATTGAAAAATCATTACCTATGCTTGGAGACGTATCTCCAGTTAATAATTATTATTATTCACTTGTGAGTTCATCAACTTTCTGATGGTTTGGAGTGGAGAAATTCTCGATCTGTGGGCCAGGTTCCCGTCTCCCATTGGGCTTTCAACCATGACAACTTGGTTGTCTTTAAGACACCTTGAGACAGCTTGGCTGTCCGTGGTGTCTGCGATAGCCCAACTGGTAGAGGCATCGGCCATGATAGTCGAGGTTCCTGGTTCGAATCCGGGTCGCAGAATTTTTCCTTCTATTTTTCAATTGAAAAATCATTACCTATGCTTGGAGACGTATCTCCAGTTAATAATTATTATTATTGGCTTTGTCCTTTTTGTTTCCCACTGGTTCATCTTCAACGGTTGTAAATGTGTTCTGCTTAATTTTCTAATTGGCCATTTAAGTCGTTCGTTGATTGGTCGGTTCTCGAAGATTAATACGTTTCACATATTTTCTTAGCCTAAAATTAGCCTGTAATTATCCTTATTTCTTGTATTGCGTTAAATAATGGTCTTAAAGAGATCAAATTACGTATATGCCAGAATAAATTATTTTTGTGAACAAGAGGTTATTTTTTCTTTATGATGTCGTTATCCACAGTTTACTCCTTTTGCTCATCCATATCATTTGTTACCTTACCCATTGCAATGGCTATCACTCGCCTACTATCCCGATCTCTTTGCCGCCCAATCTCACCACCCTCCATCCTCACCAGTAAGGGAGCTTCCATAAACCACATGACCCAGTTGGCAGGGAGGGGGGTTGTTGGTAAAAAGCTACGCTGCATTACGTAAAGGGAGAGGAGGATCCAAGCCCGAGCTACAATTTATTTTATTAGGCATAATTAAATAGGGTACAGAATACACAATAGCATTATGGATATTTATTTCCGTGATTAACTCAATTTAGATATGCTATATACCCGAAGTCATAACGCTTGGGTGGCGAAATGTATGAGGCGGGCACTTTTGAACTAGCCGATGAAGAAGATGTTGAAGTACCTGAAAGCGAACTCAGGAAGCAAAGAACCCCTTGGTTATACCTGAGGAGGATGTTTTCCCAATGAATAGTATAGGGCTGGCAAATAAGTTCATTCGGTTTTTGTTTCAGTGCAAGTTTCATGCAATTTAGCTATTGCTTGTTCAGTGCTAGAATGCAAATCAAATGCACATTTGAAAGTACAGTTTTTGCATTATGTGTCTACAAGGCTGGATTTGGCTAGCATCAGTATTATGCATACTGCATAGCTCTGAATATGGAAGAGAGCAAGTTGTTATTGTAACACTTTGCTATATTATTTTAAAAAAGGCAAATGAGCTGCAGATGCTCACAGAAAAATATGCAGTGTCTATGGAGATGATGCCTTAACAGAACGCGTATGTCAAAAGTAGTATGCCAAATTTCATTCTGGAGATTTTGGCATCAATGATACATCGCGCTCTGATCGTCCTAAGAAGATTAATTCAAGTGACATTAAGGCCATGATCGAAGCAAATCCATCGAACTCGGTGCGAGAGATTGTCAACTATATACTATCAATGAAACTGTTAATGAAACTGGAGCAAACGTCCAAGATTGGCTAAACACAAGGGTGTCATATCAATATTCCATCATGACAATGCCAAGATCTTTAACCACTCGAAACAAATTGCTTAGTCTTGGCTGGGATGTTTTGCCTCATCCTCCAAATTAACCCGATCTGGCCCCTTCAGATGATCATTTATGCAGGTTACTGCAAAACTGTGAATAGGAAACCTTCAAAGATGAAGGGGCCGTTAAAAAACACCTCAATTGGTTTTTTGCCAATAAATCCCAGGCATATTTACGAACATGGCATAATGAAGTTGGTGGAACGATGGCAAGAGGTCACTGATAAAAATGGACAATATATAATTAATTGAAAGTGGTTTCAATAAAGTGTGTTTTGTTACAATTCAAAAAACCGAATGAACTTATTTGCCAACCCAATAATTTAAAGAAATTATTTGCTGATTCAGAATATTTGTAATATTTAAAAAAGTACATAAAGCAACTATCAATCATGTTCATTATACAGTGGTACCTTGATTAACGACGAGAAGCTGCTAAGAAAAAATGTCTTTGGATAACGACGCATGCTTTGGTTAACGACATTTGATTATGTGCTTATTTGGTTAATGCCATTTTGTTTATCAGTTGATACAGAGATATTTTTTACCCTACATCATAGCAAACCTATATCCGATCTTGCACTCTGCCACACTTTGGAGGATATTGTTGAACAGCTACATGGCATAGCAGTGAAGCTCAGATATGTTTGACCCATCAAAACCAGTTATCTATGTTTTTCAATGATTATATCTTTCCTTGTGGTTTATTTATTGATTATATACTGTGCTTTATTTTATGCGGTTTATGACAAAAATGAGTATTTAGGCATTTATTTTTATGAGTAAATGATATGCATCATATTTTTATGCCATTTTAAATTAGTTTTATCTGCATATGGTTGTTGGGGAGGAGCCGGAACAAATTAATCATTTTCTTATTAATAACTATTTTGGTTAATGACTTTATCAGGGTTCTCCACCACCCAGGTGATTTTGGCAAGCACCTGGCTGAATACATGAAAAACTGGACAACACTGTATAATCTCTTGTTTTTAGTTTTTGTCTGCCTGGTTATTTTATCATTTACCTGCCTAAGAAAATTTTCTAGGGAGACAATGTGTATTCCTATAATTTTAGCAAAAGCTCTGGGAGGAAAAAAAAATAAATTAAAAAACAGCAAAAATGTCTTCTGGAATCAATAGGAAAAAAATCTACGTTCCACCCAAAGGGGGGGATCAAGGAAAAAGCCATGTTATGCTACATGGAGGGAGGGGAGGGAGTCAAAAGAGGCCAAAATGGAGCCATGTGGTTTATGAAAAAATGAAGACATGTGAAAACCATAAAACAAAAAAACAAACAAAATAAATAAATACATGTAAATAAATAAATAAATAAATAAAGATTTCAATGTGGCAATCATCTGGTCCGAGATAAACAAAAATTTTAATCAAAGTTAAATCGAAGCTAGTGTTTAAAAAATATCTCTTCAAATCACTTATGCTTGTCTACAAAGTGTCCTTTGCTACAACACTGTTCACGAAACTGAAAACTGCTCTCAATATATTTACAGTCAGACCTTGGACATTCACGAGATTAGGTTCCAGAACCAGAAGCGAATGAGGATAGGTGTTCGGTAGATCCGCTAAAAATGGTAATATATGCTTATTTATATAGTTTATACCCTAAATTTGACCCCAGTCATGCTCCCAAACACTTTAATTTCATTTAAAAGTTAGCTTAATACATTACCCTTTAAAAAAATATATATATATATATATATATATATTTGATGTAAAAATAGAGTACAGTATCCTCTAATGGAAATTTGTCACAATAGCAAAGCATGGAAAGCTTAAAAGCATGAAAACTTATAAATTACTACGAAAATTAAACAAACACTTGTGTAGGGTTTTTCGAGGATTTCACTGATGTGCAAAAATATCATGGATGCAAATAAGTTCAGCTCGAATGACATTTTTACAGATCTGTGAATTCGCGAATCACAAAGCGCGAATGTCCGAGGTCTGACCGTATACAGTGAACCCTCCATTTACACATGTTCACTTAAATGTGGTTAAAAAAATGTTTGCCGTGGCTGCGAAAACGGTGACCTGATCCCAATTCTTGTAAACAGCTATGACATTAACCGGAACGGTAACATGTCGAAGGGCAGTCTTGACCATGTGCTCATCAAAGGCAAAAGAAAACTCTCACGATTTCTCAAGAAATACCGTAAAATCTTGAATAGAGGTCGGGCGTCTATTTGCCACAATGGTCCTG
>JAHWFO010006205.1:308970-356875 GCA_023313115.1 Rhysida immarginata
ATCTTGAATAGAGGCCCGGGCGTCTATTTGTCACAATGGTCCTGACCACCATGGCGATTTATTTAAGACCCGGCGTTTAGTGAAAATTTTCTTTATTAAAACTAAAATTTAAATCATACGAAGTTTTGTATCACAAAATTTAGGAAATCTAATATGCATTAGATAATATGATCTTCTGCTTCGGAATCGCTAGAGATGACTGCCTCGTTATTATCATCTTCCATAACCTAGAGACCCGGCATTTAATCTATTTTTAAAACACCACCTAGCCTTTAATCGAGACTGGCGTTTATTTGAATACCTGGCCTTTATTCAAGATTTTATGGTAAGTGAATAAAATAGGAGTAATCTCAAAATAAAATAGGCGAGGAAAGACAAATATATTGATTAAAAATATTTTTCTGACAAGCCGATAAAATTGGTGATTATCACTTATGCACTAGACAAAACGAAAGGCATAACAAGCAGCATTTTTACTAGTTTATTTTTTATTTTATTATTTGTAATTTTTAAAAAAATTACATAATTTATCATCTAAATAAGTTGCTAGGTGTGAAAAACTTGTACCTAGTTGGTTATAACTGTACAGGGTGATGAAAAACAAATGGTAGATAATGAGACACATAATAGATCATGATATGGTGATGCATTTTGTCCCTATGAACATGGGTCCGAATTTGAACGCTGAGATATGAACAGTAATAAAACTGCCATCACTAAAATCAACATGTTAATAACCCAAGTTCTATAACATCTAGGATGATGAAATTTGGGGGAATAATAGGGTACATAAAACTGTGTATACTGTTAAAATTTGATCGAATTCCAACGAGTAGTTTCAGAGTTACACTCAACATCGTAACATGTGCTGGTTAGTACTCGTATGTGAGCACTTGTTACGATTTTGAATGCATAACTCAGAAACTACTCGTTGGAATACAATCAAATTTTAACGGTATACACAGTTTTATGTACCCTATTATTCCTCCAAAATTCATTCTCCTAGGCATTGCAGAACCCGAGTTATTAACTTGATCTTGGTGGTGGCATTTTTATTTCTGTTCATATCTCAGTTAGCGTTCAAATTCGGACCCATGTTCATAGGGATAAATGCATCACTGTACCATGATCTATTATGTGTATCATTATCTACCATTTGTTTTTCGTCACCTTGTATATTGGCATATTAGCACATTAGACTAATCAGTTTTCCTGTTGAAGTACTTTGATGTACACCACTATGAATATATCGGTAAATAATTTCGTAGTATTTCAGGTGAGGGTTAATGAATCTTTTTATCCAACATTGTCTGCCGATGAAAATGGTTCTTTAATTGATCGTCGTTAGTTGAACAAGCTGTCCTGCTTTGTAATTTTAGTTCGTCATGAAATTTAATTTTCAATCCTTCGTATGGTTTATACCATGCATTATCGCACTTGTCATACTTGTCAGATCCACATTGCACAACTTAGTATGGACAGGTACAGTGAGCAACCCATGCTCGACTCAACATGCTACGCTTACCGAAAAAGAAGCAAACAACTTATATCGCACTGTGCATCACTTCCAGCAATGTCATAACTGTTTATAAGAATCGAGACTTGGTCACAGTATATGTAGCCAAAGAGAAATTTTTTTCATTATAGATAATCAGATAATTTTTTTCAGCGAAATATGCACTACCCTTTCACCTATATTATAAAATTGTTGATCAATGGCACAAAAATGTTATGTAGTATTTGCATTGCAACTGGTGTAGCTCGTATATGCAATTACTGTATCTAAATTAATAAATAACAGCATCATCAAAAGATACATTAAGTAAAGTGATTGTGAAAAAGACAAAAATCGAGATAAGTTTAAAGGATGAATTAAAAATTTAAAGTGTTTCAATACATACAGTATTATAAGCTCAGACTGTGCCATATGAAATATGAGCAAATAAGCAACACATTCTGAATAGATTCTTTAAACATAAGAGTTTCAATTAACAACACCAACTATAAATACAGAAGATTCCATCTAATGAGAGCGATCAGTAAAATTGCATAGGTTTTCCTATGCAAATAAATGACATCAAAAAAACTTCTTTTTTTCTTCTCAATAACCTCTTATATAGAGGTGTAGTATATTAAATAGAAGGATTTAGTTAAAACCGTTCTATCCCAATAAAAGTAAAAATCCAGTATTTAACAGATTCTTTCCATGGCTTCATTTACGCAGTTTCAATTTATGTACGTGTACGGTTTTCAATGTGTAATGGAATGGTTACTGTATTTATGTTATATATCAAAAGCAGTCAAAATCCACTGAAAAGTTTATGTTATAGCCAGATATTATGTCACACCCAATCTCTATATAAATGTTTATTGGCACCAAGAAAGCAAAAACCACATCATTTATTACATGTTGAGAACTCCACTCTATACTTGCAACACATCAATTATACAAAAAAATGGCAAACACCTTCTTGCTTACTTCTGATGATAGTGATAATCTTGAGTTTTGTATTGTTCTCATAGTTTTGTGTTATTGGCTTCTACATGCCAGAACCATATTCCAAACTATATGTTCCAGATATCCCCAAATAAAATCCTTGTGATCTAATTCTATCAACTGATATAGGTATAAGTTGCATTTAGATTTTAAGACATGTTGAAAGCATAAAATTCTTTAGTATTCATTTTATACATTCTTACTTCTAACCACAAGGAGATCAGAAAACTTTGAAAGAACTGTATTAAGAATATAATAAAAAATAAACTTCATAGAGGAACAATTCCGATAGGGAATCAGTATCCGTGACTTACCAGGGAACCATACAAACCTGTACCTCAGAGTTTTACGCAAATTTCACAGTTAAGTTACTCACCTAAAACTACTATTGATGCTTAGAAAATAAGAAATCATGACATTCAAAATAAACTGTAAAAACCATTTTTTTTTTTTAAATTGAGCACACTTAGCCATACAATTGTTTTCATTTTTGGGGATTACTTTGAATACTGTGATTTCTTATTTTACAAGCATCAATAGTAATTTTAGGCGAGTAATATATTTCAGTTTGGTGTGAAACTGTGAGGTACAGGTTCATATGGTTCCCTAGTCCGTGAAAGAAGGGAAATTAATTTTTACACATGGCATGAGATTATTTCATTTAAAGAACCTTACATAAATATAGTTTATTTTTCAAATCATGAGATTTACATATCAAACACAGAAGGAAAAGAAAATGAAATTATGCTTTAAATATTTAACATAATCTCTGTAGTTTTAGTTTAATCTTTTCACCAAATAAACCAAAAAAACTGTAAGGCAGCAGGGGGTAACTTCATCTATGTTTGAAGAAACAGATCTTTCCTTATTTATTATCCATACATTCGCGTTTCACTAATGCAATGTTTACATTTATACATCTTAGGAAACAGCTAATCTAATAGGTAGATCAGTAATAAATATTCAGATGGCTTCGGTAATAGTAAGAATAAAAATAATGATGATGATGATGATAATACTTTATGAAAACACAACCGTTTAGAGTTTGAAACATTATGAGACTAGCAATAAAGTTACGATCCTTGATTGATTGCTAAAAGATATATTCTGTATCGTAATAAAAAGGGGACATTGTACGATAAACGGTGCAGAAATTCCTGCTTTATAGTAAATGAAAACATTTCCTTTGGCTGGGTTTTAAAACTTTTTTTCACTTGGTTCTAGAGAACGAGAAGAGAGCTAAATGCTCTTAAATGACCCTTCACTTAAAATCAAGTCCTTGTAATATCACGACGGCCAATGGCAAGTTTATTCTTTGAAAGGCTAATTAAAGTTAACAGTGGAAAAGTAATTAATAACCAATCCTCTGATGATAATCTAGTGTTTATGTGTCAAGTTCCCTTTTACATCAGGCAAATAAAATGGGAAAGTACGATCACCTTTCTGCAAGATTAATTCTACAGATGCAGTGCTCTAACTTTAATTCATACCTGCGTGATCCCATATTCCAAATGTTTCGGAAAAAGAAGCACCTTAGACGTTGGCACTAACGACAACTTTACTATAATTCATCAGTAAACGTCAGCGGCAAGAACAGGACGTGGAGCTAGCGACCGGCCAACCCTCATCACCACTGGCCTCCGTGAACGCTACTTTACACACATGGTGATCTCTGGTGGCGAGTTAGAAAATTATATCCGGGTCATGATCGAAAAGTAATTATATCTGGGTTAAAACTATGTATATCCGGTGCTATCGTTTGTTTACTACTTGCAATGTTAATATTCTTCGCTATAGATCTGTAAAAAATGTAAGTCTTTACAAATAAGACGAACAGTAGTAGCATATGGTTCTTTTTTTATCCCTCTAATTAGGTAAGAAACATGATGATAGCTTTTTCATCCAACCCTACTGAAAGTTTGAATGATTTTGTTTTTTCGTTTACATTATTTTGTGATTATTACTGTAAGGTATATTAACTGTAAGTTAATGAACGAACATGCTTCTTGTTTCGTTGTTTTTACGAGTTTCAGTTGTTCACTAATTGATAAATGCAACAAATGAAATCGACACGACTTCAATTTTCACCGAACTGCTACTTAACTATCGAGATTTAAACAGTGATGTAACCAAAATCGGTTCTGTTACTGTCATTTCGCTAACTTAATATAGAAAATGTTCATTTTATACATACAGTCGAGTGAGCACCGGATTATTCTAAATGGAAAACAAGCGGGTGCTTAGGTTATCGACGAAGTTTCGTAAGGGCACCCCAAAAAGTATCTCTCTTGACACCTTCATTACCTTCGTGCTGCTGATTGAAATATTCATGAGTGAGTAACGATTTAATTAACATGTCTTTGGCTCATTTTAACACATGGACGTACCCAAGTTTCTTTTGATAATAAAACGTTTTTGTACAATTAAAAGAGAAAAAAAAAAAAACCCAAACAAATCTTAAAAGTGCATTTATTCATTTAAAGTAACATTTTCTAAATGCATCCTGTATAAACTAAACGCTAAGCATGCCCGAACAAGTTTTTCCAATAGTTAATGCAGACATATTAATATTTTCAAAAAAAATTTTTATTGTTATAAATTTTGAAATTAAACCTCGAGCCTCAGTTAAATTTCTGACCAGTTTAATTTTGCAACATCTCATTTTAAAAGTAATTAAACTCTTTACTAACCTTTTGCCGTGTAAAGCTGAAGCATCTGCCCAAAATTTCATTACCATTACCTGCAGAAAGCGGATTCCCCCTATATACAGCTTTCAAAAGTTATCGTAATGGTGCAAGAAGTGGATAATTTTATCACATAAGGAATGATCATAAAATTTAAAAGGGTTAAAGAAGTTTCTTAATTTTTTTTTTTTAAATAATGGTATTTGAGACATTTTGATCAGTGTCATTTCGATTTACACAGATTGTGCGTTTTTTTGTTCTCTGTATAGAAATTATAGAAAAATAAATATTACTTTATCAGTAAAATAAAGTGGAAAATTCATTTTTATTATACACTATGTGCACAAATGATTACACTGATTATAATATATTATAAATTCTGTAATATCCACTAGTAATAAAACACACATTTACTAAACACAAAGTTTGTAATCATAAAGAAAAAGCTTAATAACATGTGCACCCCTGGTAGCACGAAAAGTAACCAATCGATATTCGGTTTCATGCCACACATTCTGCAGCATTTGTGGTGTGACATCTTCAATTGCATGTGTGATGTGCTATTGCAAGGATGCAAGATCTGGAACTGTCGTTTTGCAAACAACATCTTTAACATATTCCCAAAGAAAGAAATCTAATGTTAATGTACAGCAATCTTGGGGGTCATAGGATTCGGCCATCTCTGCCAATCCACTGATTTTAGACCGTTTCATTAAGATGCATGTGAACTTGAAGAGCCCAATGAGGAGGAACTGAAAGATGACAGTCTGTTGCATTCCCTGTAGCTGAGGAATGGTATAGTTGATTAAAATGTCTAGGTAAACATTTCCATTAATGTAACTGTTCCTTCAAGAAAAAATATGTCATGCACAAGTCCACACCACAAATTAATTTTCGAACTGTCTTTCATGTGTTCTCTTATGACATGGGTTTTCTGAACCACAGATTCTCGTGTTGCAGCCTGTTAACGCTTACATGAAATGTATCCTCATCGGAACAACAGACACACTGCAAGAAATCATTATCCTCATCAATCCGCTGTAAAATATTGTTAGCAAATTGGTCTCGAATGATCATATGGCTATAATGCCTTTGCATGCATACAATTTTAGATGTTTGCAAACCATTTTGTGCTCTGTACTCATTGGTACTTGAAGTTCATGCAAAGCACGTCTAATTGATTTCTGTGGTGACCTAGTAAACGAGGTTTGAATCTTCTCGACAGTCTCTTCAGAAACTGGTGATCTCCCACTTGTTTTACCCTTAAGCACTGATCCCGTTGCTAAAAGTAACTTCTGATTAGGTGGATTTATAGATCCAATGGATTTCCATAACTTATCTTAAACATTGCTGCAAAGATTTCATTTCTGCAAACCATATAACACATTGAGCTTTTTCTGCGGTGAAGCCATGTTGAAGATAAAGCAGTGACAGTTCTCCTTGTGGCGAAAGTGGTGTACAGAACACACAAAAACGTTATGCATCTCCAAGCTTCTGCAAAGAAGCAATCTTTAATTACTAAAGAATAATTCATTAATGTTCAGTGAGGGTTATATCGGACGCCTACCTCAGCTGTTCAAATTAATGATGAATAATAGGCAAGGAAAAAATTTTTAAAATGCTCTAATTTTCTTAAATCCTGGCACTTCAACAATAGGCTACAACGAGCATTTGCGATCAGGCTTGAGTGAAATAAAGCAGCTCACAGATCGCGCATGATATTTCTTTGACATTCCTACCTATTGAGTGTGATAAAGTGAACCCTTCCATTTCACCTGACAGTGTGAAACCTGATCTACCAGGAAAAAAAGACAGTATCGGCAGAAATAGATTTCTTTCTTTATTATTTTTTAATATCATTTAACTATTTTATCTTGTACTATTTTGAGTCATGTGCATTATTTTTAGTAAAAAATTTTAATTTATCGATAATTTTTTCATGTTTTTTTGTAAAATTTCTTAACACAGTACAGTCAATCGTTTATTAAAAAACAAAAAATTATTATCATGAATGAGCATGAAATTTATTTACACAGTGGAAAGAAAAAACAAAAAAATTCTAACAGTAATAATAAATTATTTTTAGTTTTTTGTAAATTCTGAGAATAAGAGTCCTCTGCTTATAAGTGTTTTCATCAATTCTGAAACTGGCAATCGCCAATAAGATATAAAAATTAAGATATTTAAAAATAAATTAAAAAGTGCCAATAAAACATGAAAAATAAAATATCAAAATTTCCAATAAAAATTTAATAAAATAAACTTTGTCAATAAAATTTTAAAAAAATTTGTAAAGTTTGAAATATAAACTTCATTAGCAAGATGATCTGCTTCTCCCTTTTGCGTAGCCGTATATACTGAAGTGCCAAAAATCATGGGAGCGTCACATGCAAATTTTCAGGTGTCGCTTGCATCGCATACAAGATGTGTAAATAGGGAGAATGGTATCAGTTCTGTCAATTCGACTATTCACAGTCCAAAAGATCTTGGTAACGTGATTATGGTTACGTGACAAGAATTATCAGAGTTTGAATGTGGAATGACAGTTGAAGCCATGGAGGAAATATACTGGAGGCGAAACTTCCTATACTTGCTAGGCTATTTTTTTTCGTGCAGTCATTAGCGCTGCCCTAGTAGTTGGCAGATGAATTAAATATGCCATAATTCAACACAATACTAACAAACGACAACCAACACCAGCCATAGCTTACAATAATGGGATAACTTTCTATTGTTATAGCCTATGCTTCCAATAACCATCGGTTCTCCTTGGCATTGCAGGATGGGAGGGGTGTAGATTAAATAAAAATTGCCTCCTACTTTTAACCAAAATAATGTTTTGTCATTCAGTCACATGATTCAAACAATGGAAAACATTATACCTTACAGTTTAAAAGTCGTAAAAGGCCAATAAAAAAAGCTAAAAATGGTTACAAGTAAATTGTTTAAATTGTGAAGAAAACAATGAACCAGCAAACATCAAAAAATATATAAAACAGAATTAAAAAGCAAGAGAAAACAATAAGAAAGTAATAATGGTTAGAATAAACTGTTTTATACTCACCATGTGTAGGCTAACAGCAATGACTTATATTAAAGACTAATAATCATTGGCTAACATCATTTATAATTCATATGCAGTTCATATCATTGGCTAACGGCACTGATACGCCATGATGTTATTTTCTCCATGGATACTAATGCTTTCAGTTTCGAGAAATTAAAAATGTCCTTGTATGCAAGCGCAATGCAAACAATTGCGGCTGCCAACTGATAGAAGTCTCTGATTAACGGAAGTTCATAAATTTTGTCGAAGTTTCACCTCAGTAAATTTCTCCATGGTTGGAGCTAGTCGCATGAAGTGGTACAGGCATTCTACATTCCTCGATCTACAGTGTCAAGGGTGTACAAAGAGTACCTCATTTCAGGCATTACCTCCCACCATGGACAGTGAGGTGACCGACCACTGCTGCTAAATGGTTGTGACCACTGACATCTGAGCAGAATCGTCCTTTGTAACACACACAACACTACATCAATTAACAGCCACGTTCAATGAGGGGGGGAATGTGGCTATAAAGTCAATGCAGTGAAATTTGGCACTGATGGAATATGGCAGCAGAAGACCAACAAGAGTGCCTTTACTCACAGCATGCCATCAGAGGCTGTGCCTCATCTGGGCTTGTGAACATATTCATTGGACCTTTGATGACTGGAAACACATAGCTTGGTCCAATGAGTCATGATTCAAGTTGGTGCAAGCTGATGGTAGGAAAGAGTGTGACACAGACCCATGAGACTGTGAACCCACATTGTCTGGAAGGCACTGTGCAAGCTGGTGGTGGCTCCTTCATGGTGTGGGATGTGTTTACATGGCAGAGTTTGGGTCCTCTGATCAAATTGGACCTACCATTGAATAGGAATCGTTATGTCCACTGCTTTGTAACCACTTGCAGCACTTCATGGGCTGATGACTGCAATTCTCATGTACCCTAACAATGATGAGATGTTACAGTAGGACAATGTGCCATGTCACCAGGCCAATATTACTCGTGATTGGTTTGAGGAGCATTCTTAACAATTCCAACGAATGGATGGGCCACCTAGATCACCAGACGAACCCCATCAGACAATTATTGACCGATCCATTCGTACACGAGCCTGCACATGCAACAGTCATGCAATTTTGGGTGGGTATCAAGACTGCATGGCTGAACATCTCTTCGCAGGACTTCTGTCAACTGGTAGAATCCATGCCACATTGAGTTGCTGCACTTTGCCAGGCTAAAGGAAGTCCTACACGATATTGAATAGGTATCTCATGACTATTGGCACTTCAGTGTATATTAATTCCTAAGAATGTTAATGCTGAGAATTTATATACTTGTATTTCTAAGTAGTGATTATACTATTGATTATTCATCATTTCCTCTCTGTCTCTTTATTTTTATTGCTATCTTTTAATATAAAAATTTTCACTTTAGTTTCAGATTTTATCTTATACTACTGATGCTATCTGGAATTGATGTCTGTTGATCAAAACTATGAAACCATTTTCTAAAGTACAGGATGACTTTGTAGATATAAGTAATGTTCACTTGAACACGGTAAGTAGGAATTTTAATTTATTTTCCTTAAATTTAAATTACATAAAAGAGTTAAAGATTTAGAAATAAAAATGTATTATTGGTACTTTTCTCTTAACTGGGCATCACTTTATAAATGACAGAAGTTACGCCATCTATTGGCAAATCCAGTAGAAGTGGGTGACACCTGGTGGCAACAACATAAAACACACAATGGCCCTGAGAAGAGTGTAAGTAACACTTGTGTGGACGAAGGCTGTGAATACTAAATAATAATAAATACTGCTGTGTAGTTGGATGTAAATCAAAACATGATTCTGAAAAACACATATATCTACATACATTTCCAAGGAATAAATCTTTAAGAAAACAATGGAAGTAAGGCTGAAGTTCAGAAAACGTGTATCGAAAATCTATTTCATGCATATTTACAGGTTGCATTTCCAAGATTCAAATTATTATCTTCCATCCAGGCTTTATCGGTTTGATTTTGAGTCTTATGCTAGCATCTCACAACCCACATGTATGTTTTGATGCGATTTTGGTAAAAATTTTGCAGTTCCGGAGTTAAGTTTGTTGAGTAATCTTCTAAATTGATGTTACTCATCACAGCATTACTATCACACATGGCTTGAAACAACAATTTGATATCTTCATTGACATGAATTTCTTCTGCATTCGAGTGATATAATACATCCAAAGTGGGGCGGCGGGCTAATGCTGAAAATTTTTTACGAAAACATCTCTCACCCTGTCATTTGAGAATGTGAAATGTGTGAAATAATATGCAGTATAAAACACAGATGTATATAAAGGAATATGTAACGTTTATTAACAAGACTGATTAGATTTCAAACTACATTAAACGCAACTTGAAAATTAAATGATTGAAAAATTAAGAACTTTGAAGGAATTACAGTACATGTACAAGTAATTATATAACCAAACTTTTAGTATATAAGATAATTAAAAGCCAGAGGCCTTATTTATCGACCTTTTCATCATAAAACCTCCACAGCCAAAATTCAGGACGCAGTTCGTGTAACGCAACTGAACCGAGATTCGAAAATGTCTCGACAATCTTTTGGTTGTGATCGGTAAAAGTCAGTCAGTATAGTTTGGTGTTTGATACTTTCTTTAACAATAAACTTCTCTACTACCATGAGATGTTTTTGGGCGATATCGCTAGATGAGTTTGCATAGAGAAAATATCTCAACGTTTTGATCATTGCGAAGGCATCGTTAGTCGATGGAATGACTGCAACATCTTGTTTGTTCGTCACTCTTGTTAAAATTTGTATCATTTTTAGAATTGCTTGACACCACACTCTATCTCAAACTGTAAATAGTTCTTTCCTTCATTATATGAAAAATAAGCTAGCAGGTTCAGCCAATCAACAAGGGTGAATCCAACTCATCCTTTTTAATCAGGGTCTTCTGAGGCTTAGTCCTTGTTGAACAGAGGCCCGTTTTAAGTGAGTCCTTATTTATCCGTCAGCTGAAAACAAAGGCCTTTTGGCCAGGCAAGAAAAACTGATCAGTTTAAACCGATAGTCCTTATTGTCCTAGTCCGTACTAACGAAGTTCTACTGTAATTATAAAATACAACATATTTATGTAATAAAAATAAAATATATTAAAAATTGAAGAAAAGGTTTTATTTTATTATTATTTTTATTTATTTTATTTATTTTAAGGAAATACAGAAGATATCCACCCAGGTTCGGTATGGCCATTGGCCGACAAGTTAGGTCCCTGGGTGGAAGCAATCTAATAGATAGTTATTAAATTGAGAACAATTGCAAAATTGGTGGGATATTAATAGGTGGATTTAGTAAGAAGAGTGTTCAGTTTGGATTTAAAGGTAGATATGGAAGGGGTAGTGCGTAATTCGGGGGAAAAAGTATTCCATAGCTTGTATCCAGAAATGGAGCTACTGTTATGTTGATAAGTGTATTTTATTGCTAACTTGGGTAGGGAATCTTTGTTACGTAAGTTATAAGAGTGGAGAGGGGAAGAATTATAAAAGTTAGGAGGGAGGATTACTGAAAACTTATTATTTAAGACTTTATATATGAAGAGAGCTAATTGAAATGAGTATAAATGGGAAATGGGTAATATTCCTACAGAAGGAAATAGATGGGAGACATGGTCAGATTTATTTAAGTTTAGGTAGATTCTTACGAACCAGTTTTGTAAATGATGTAATCGTAATAGATTTGATTTGGTGGTATGACCCCAGAATTGTATTCCATATATAAGTGAAGATTTATAGGAGAAGTAAGATTTGTTTTGGGAGGAAGTGGAGGTGGGAAAACATGCCTAAACGATGATTTAATGAGGATGAGAGGATATTTATATGGGAATCCCATGAAAGGTTGTGTGAGAGATTGATGCCTAGAAATTTAGCATTTTTAGAAGGTTTAAGGGTCAGATTATTGTAAATTAGAGAGAAGTTCAGGAGATATAATTTTTCGTTACGTTGATGAAAAATGATGTAAGTAGATTTCTCGATATTTAAATGTAAGCTATTTAATTTGTTCCAGTTTGATAGGATGTTGAGTATATGGTTAATTGTGTGTTGGATTAGAGATAGAGATTTAATTTGTTCGTACATCTGTTTATATCACAAGTACAGAACAATCTCTAGTCAGTGTTTATTTGCCTGCAGTTGCAAATTTCCAATTTTTTATCGAAGTGTAAGCGAAGGGAAAATCTCTAAGCCACGCGATTGCCTTTTGTCTCCAAAGCTTTCCAACCCTAACTTTTTCTGAAATAACTCATCCGAATTCAATTTATGTATAAATATTTAGATACAGTTATAATAAATTAGTTTAAACTAACTAATCAATTTCTTATTTACTGATGAGTATAATTGCTTTAAACTAACTAAATAATCAGTATAATTTTCCGATTGTGGAATTGGGAAAAGGTGAAACGAAAAAACGTGAAAACTGCGATTTCGGCTGCTTGTAAGTCAATGTTACTCAAGCATAGTGAAATCGAAATAAGTATTGTTATTTACTCATTTTTTGTTCAAAATAAACATCGATTTTTGACTTAAATCTTATTCTGAAGCATTTAATAGACTGTACAGGATGTAAAATCATAGATGCCAATTTATTAATAAACATTTGAAAATCGGAATGTGAAATTTCGTACGTTCTGTCTACACAACGGCAACTCGTTATAAAAAATGGATTTGTTCCAACATTGCCATCATATAGATGGAGCACTGTATTTCATAAATTACTATCAGAAATAAATGGGCAAATTTGTGAAATATATTATTTTGTAAACTTCTAATCTATATCTGTTACTCACAGCCGCCGCCATCTTGCGGACGTCACTTTATAGGTTTACCATTTATTGCAATTTGGAAAAATTTGTTTCCAGATAATCCGCCGAGCCATTTTCCAGATGAAAAAAATACACATAGCCCGCGGACTATCCGCGTGAAATTACGTTATATCCTATAGGAAGAACTGTGACAAGAGAAAAAAGGAGAGACATGATGGACATGCTAAAATTCATTCCTCCTGTTAAACATGATTACTATAAAACCTTAAGAACAAATCGAAATGACTTGACCTCACATACAGCTGACGAAGATTACATCATTTATATTGCTAATGAATTAATAACAAATATATAACAGAGCAGTTAATATTCATTTTTGCGAAAAACCTTTAATAAACAGTATATAATAATTAAATTTTTCTGTGATGGGAAAAAAAAAAGACATAAACATTTGAATACTGAATTTAACATTATTACTTTTTCCACTTGCCAAATCGATTAACTCCCCTGGTCACACAAATATTGTAACATTACTGAGAATTACTATAAGACTATCTTGTTAATTTTATACATCGTTAGATGAAAGCTACATCTATATTTATTCTATGCATTCTACAAAGTCTATTTGAGTTTTTATTATAAAGAGAATTTTAAAAAAACAATGTACATTATTACATTTCTTCACTTTTTGTTTTATGGAGTTAATTGTTTTGTCCTGTGAGCAGCACTTGGGTGCCATTCTCTGAGGTAGTTGCTGCCTGAGTGTGTTCAGTTGGGGATCCGATTGAGTTCACTGCCTCCAGGGAAGGATGATACCTTGGCTCACCTGCAGCGTAAACCACCGACTTGGTGCGTTCCATTAGGCTCTTGTGTTTGAGAGAGAGGGTGGTGCGTGCAGTGAGCAGAAGCTACATAAAAAACCATAAGGAGGATAATCACTCAAGAAGGAATATATTTTTTTAAATAGTCAAATAGCCCAAAATTTTTTTCCCTGGACTGCTTGAGGTGGACTTGCCCAGTAATAAATATTATTTATAATTTTATTGTCTTTTATTTCATTTATTTACAGTAACCCCGGTTTAACGTTTTTTGTGGAACTGGTGGGAAAACATTAATTGGGGTCATTTTAAAAAAATCAAAAGGAAAAACATATATTTAAAAAATGATTAATGTAAAAAACCCAAAAAACTTAAAATAATTGCTGCATTTAATTACATATTGAAATACTATATACAGTATATTGCGGTACAGTACTTGAAAATTTAGTTAGAATAGACGGCAGAGATTGGAATTTCAAGGGACTTGGCCAACTCACTTTTACTCACACGAATCTCTTGAGCTTTCGCAGCTAATATGATTTAGACTTAGAAGCCATCTATGTTGAAGTTGGAAACATAAAAGTGAATTTTAGAGACTCAAGCAGGAAGTCTTGAATTCTCTCTCTTGAAGTAAGCACTTAACAGTAAATGCTAAAGATTTCAATCTAAAACCACAACAACAAAAAGAATTGTTTCGTTATTCGTCTATCGTCATGCAACCCACTTGGCCCCTGATACATCCCATGCATGATTTCCTGTGTGAAAGAAAAATGTGCAGTGCATTTTGGAAAAATCTGAATAATTTGATTTGGCACTACATTGAGGAAAAAAACAACATTAAAAGCGAGAAAATACAGAATAGAAGAAACTTAGTAAACGGGGAGAAATGCCATTAAGAGTAATGGAGATAAATGAGGACCAATGGGGGAAAATGTAATATGCAGGAAACGTTAAACTGGGGTTCTACTATATTTGAGAAATCGGCTCTATGGGGTTACATTGTTTTCATTTGAAAATTTGCATGCTTGTTTTCAGTTTTTTGTTAACTATTATATGAGAGTCATTTCATAAATAATGCACACAATTTTTTGTTTACTTAAATGTTTATATTTTTTACAGTATCTCTTTATAACCCTTCAATAAGTCTCCCTGCTTCTCAATGATTGAATCCTAACGTCTGGGAAGGTTTATTATTCCATCTCTGTTCATCTGTCGAATGGCTCGGGTAATAGAGGAGGGAGCTCTTCCTGAGAAGGAAAACGACATCCATATATAGGTTGTTTCAACTTTGAGAATAGGTCGAAGTCTGGTGGAATCAAGTCCAGACTGTAGGGAGCATGAGGTAGCACTCCCAACCTTATTCACACAGCTTTTCGGTTACAACATTCACAATGTGTGGGTGAGTGTTGTCATGGCCCAGCCTCTAGCAACTGAGGTCTGGTTTTATGGATTTTTCTGTGCAGTTTTTGCATGATGTCACGATAATAAGCTGGTGTGACACTTCTTCCACATGGAATTTCTGTCATGACGATTCCTTGGTAATCATAAGCAAAGATCATCATTTGTTTGATTCAAAGCTCGTCGAAATTTTTGGTCGTGGGGAAGCTATGCCTCTCCACTTGTTGGACTGTGATTTCAACTCGGGCTCAAAGTCTCTAACCCACATTTCATCAATACCAATAATTTGATACAAGAATGCTTGACTTCCAACGTCAAATTGTTGTTTCAGCAAGGTTGCAATGTGCAGGCGTTTCTGCTTCTGTTCAGCAGTCAAGCAGTGAGGGGCCCATCATACAGAAATTTTTCTCTTGTTTAAATTATTTTTCAGAATTCGGAATACTGATGCTGGTGGAATCCTGTGGTTGCAGAAAGTTCCTCACATGTCGCATGACGATCTTCTTCAAGAGAATCTGTCACAAGTTAAACACTTCTATCACAAGGGTTGATGTTTTCAGCCTTCCTGGTCTTGCATCATCGTTTATGCTCATACAACCCTTGCAAAAAATTGTGAAATTGTACTACGGTTTACTGTTAACTCACCACATACTTCACTTTAAGCGTTGTGGATTTCTGTTGTTTTTTGCTACATAAAGTTTTCGATCTTTATGTATGACCTTTGATCTTAAACAGTCACAATACCCGACACCTGTACAGGCTCCATTTCTAGCTTGTGTTATTGAAAAACGGAGTATCTATGGTCAATGGATGAAACGAAACACAGGTTTCATCCTCAAGCATCCAACTGTAAGTGACTTGTTTTTCGATGTTGTTGCATCATCCACACACCAGTGCTGTTACTGTGTGCATTACTTTTGAAATAACCCTCGTTAATTACACATACAAGGTAATTCCAAATGAATGCACAAAAAGAAAACATTCCAATAACAGCTGTAATGAGTTTACTTCAGAAGAACCAAAATAGTGTGAAAGGTTCATACCAAGTTTCATTTAGCAACGCTAAAATGTTTGCCATTTCTGAAATGTTCATTAGAGGCACTGTTATCCCTGTTTCACAATTAGAAAATGTGACCAACCAATCAACTTCAATTTTGGTTGGTCATTTGGCCATTTGCACCAGCCGTTGTTCGTTACACACTTCGTTACTTTTTTTTTTTAATTTATTTATTTATTTATTTATTTATTTTTTTGGTCGTGCAATCACTTACAACAAACAAACAACAGCTGATTGGTTGCATGGTAGAGCAATGAGATGAGAAAATGGCAATGTGATAGAGTTGGTGTAGTGGACTAAAATTACCCGAGATGGTTAGCAGAGAAAGTAAACCCTGAATGGTTAGTCGCTGCTCAGTCGGTCGAAATTTTCTGAATGTCAGACTTTAGTTTGTCTGTCGTTATATTTGGAAAAATGTGAAATGAAAACTGACCGACTAACCTTTCCAAATCGGTCGATCGGTCAGTCGCATCTAATTGTGAAACCGGCATCCTTCAAAATGGCAGCATCAACAAAAGAAAAAGCTTATTGTCTACTAGAATGTGCAAAAATGTCATTGGTAACTGTTGTTCAGAGACATTTCATGACTGAATTTGTGAAAGAAGCACCTCACTCTCACATTATCAAAAGAAAATCACAATGAGGTCTTTTGAAAATTTGGTACTTGCAGAGTGAAACTTTCGTGTTTGTTTGGTTTTTGTGAAATAAATTCGTCACAGCAGTCATTGGTAATTTTTCTTTTTGTACCATCAATCTGAATTACCCTGCATTTTAAAGGTTACAGTATATTATACATCAAATTTTTAATTCCATTTATTTGTTAAAAATATTTATTCTCTTTAAAAATTTGTTTTATCTTAGCCGTCAAGAAGTTCTGATGGACATCGAAAATTAGATAGTTGGTTAAATAAGAACATGAAGATTATTATGACTGATGGCAGGACCCTTATTGGAATATTCTTATGTACAGATAGAGATCGTAATGTTATTTTGGGTTCATGTAGTGAATTTTTGAAATCTGATGGTGAGTTTTAACCTCAGACAAAATATAAAGAAGGTAAAGGGTAAAAGAAATATGTAATGGAATTAAATGTTTTCCAACATATATTTTTTTATAATAATAATATTATTTGGAATGAATAAAGCATGTAGAAATTTAAAAAAAAATTTTTTTTGCTTTAAATTTCTTATGAAAAATGCTGTTTTCATTCATGCCATTGTCCTTCGTATTTTAATTTAAGCTCTGGATGTGTGAACGTCATGCAATTTTAATTTGTAAACGTCATGCAAAAATTAAATTTCTAAACAATCGGATTTGTAGCATAACTGTTGGTTAATGACTAAGATGACATGTCATTAGGGCATTGAAATGATGATCTAAATAATTTTGTTTCTCATCATTTTCAATAGAATGACATACAGTAGAACCTCGATAAATCGAATCTCAAGGGAAGAGCAAACTGCTTTGATTTATCAAGGTTAAGTAAAATAAAATTTGAAGTAAAATGTTACGTTTATTTTTGTCTGTCAGTGCAGATGATTATTCAATTTATAGTGCAAATTATTTGGCCAATTGGAATCGAGTGCACTTGTAAAGCCAATCACAACTGCTTAGAAATGAAAACCAATCAGAACTGCTTAGGAAAACTTCTAAAAGGGAAGAGATAAACTGACATCAATTTATAGAGGTCTGGATTGACAAAATTCGATTTGTGGGCAAATTTATTTGCATTAATTTCAATTTATACCAAGAGTGGAATGGAATAGTCTGAAACTTCGAATAAGGGGGAAATTCGATTTATCGAGGTTCTACTGTATCACATGCAATATACTGCCATTTGAAAATGTTAAGTGTCTAAAAGCCACATGATTCTACACCCATATATCAGATGGTCGGACCGACCTCTTAATTATAATCCCACTGAGACAATCCGGCCCAAACCTCATAATAAAGTAGATTTTGGCTAGAGTATTTACACACTATATTTCATGCCTTTTCATATCCAAGTACTGCCGGTATATTATATGGACCTCAGTTATATTATATTACCTCCATAACTCCAACTCCTCCCAGTGGGACAAACCAAACCGAACTTGAAATGGTGAAATTTTGCACACCAAATTTCAGCCTTATATGTCAAAAGATATGAGAAATATGAAGGGGATGGACATACAGACAGCCAAATGAACATGGGATACCCTATAAAAAGTTGATTAATTCTTCCACTATTTAATAATACATGTATTCGCGTTTGTTGCTTGGGGCTGAATGCAGTTGAATAATACATGCCATCCTTGGTGGCAACATTTTTCTGTGCCTCTGTACATTCTTGCTACTTTTATAATGACATCTAAATTACAAAAAACTCATGTGCATAGATTTATCTGTTAGCACCATATTTATAATTAATTGCCTTTCCAGTTAGAGACTGTATTAGCTATGGAATCAGAGCCACATGTTTAGGAGTTTCAGTTTCTGGATGCGTGATGGATAATCACTTGCCAGCATTCTATGGAACTAGATAAATCTTCCAATAAAGAATGAAAACTCTGAGGATTATCAATATAGCTGTTTTCATATTTGGATGCCAGTTTGTATGTCATCCAGTGTACGTGCTCAATGTTTCACAGAAGCACAAGACATCATCATGATCTCCTTCCTGTTTGTTGGTGCTCAAGATTTTGGTTAACTTTATATTTACAGATTGATTTAAAAATTTTTAAGTGTCATACTTGATTATTAATATGTTCATCTCTCATTTTAATAAAATTGTTTTGACCATAGAATTGACCTTTAAGTCATCTCTAATATTAAGGTGACCAGACGTCCCAATTTTCACCCTTTGTCCTGAGTTTCAGTTTTCAGTCCCAATTTATAGAAAATGTCTCCACTTAATAGTGTGTTAGATATACAACTCATTCATCGATAAGTTGTGCATACTTATTGATCAACAAGCCAGCAAGGATGTGTTCGATTTATATTTTTGCTTAATATCAGGTGATAGATATGGAGGTTAGTATTCTATGAAATCGCAATTATTTTTCAATGTAGATTGGATGTACTCCTTATACAGTGTGATTCGAAAGTCCCTGAACTCCAAATTTAAAATGTATTTGCTGCAAAACCAAAGAAGATATGAGTATTGCTGCTTGTGAGGGTTGTGTGTGACCTTAGGAACGCACTGGGCAAATACGTGACACGACGCTTGAGCAGGTGCGGGCGAACAGTGACGTTGAATTGGTAATGGTTCTTACGCAAGAACAGAGTCACATTCTTAGAAGTATATTTTGCAGAAAAATCGTACCAACGTTGCATTCTGCGCTTTCAAAGGAAGTTTCTTGATGCTCCTAAATTGTTCGAGAGATTATGATTATGTTCTTGTATACCAGTTTCAAGAGAGAGGCAATGTGTATGATAAATCTAAAAGTGCCCGACGGGCCATGGTGATGACTACATTTCTGAAGAAAATTCAAGCTTCCCTGCAGTGCTTTCTGTGGAAGTCACTTTGGCAGCTGTCTCGAGAGCTATGGTCGTACAGAATTCGAGAAGTGCAAGAGCTTTGTTCTTTGGATTCGGAAAAACTTATTGTTTTAAGATGGTAAGCGCAAGAGTTTTATGCACAAGAGTTTTAGTGCATGAACTTCATTCTTGTGTGAGAATGATGACTGACATAACGTCACTGCTCTCCCGCGCCTGCGCAAGCGTCGTCTCACGTGGTGCTCTCACATTGTGCAGTGCATTCCAAAGGTCACGCACAAATGCCCCAAGCAGCAATATTCTGAAATCTTTTTTGGTTTTGCAGTAAATACGTTTTAAACTTGAAGTTCGGGGTCTTTCGAAAACCCCTGAATAAAAAAAAACACATGCTCTTACGTCATACAAGTTCAAGATAAAGATGGTTATTATTATTATAACAATGAATTATTTATAATGTCATAATAGTAAATGGAAAGCAAAGAAAAAGTTTATTGGTTAGATTTTACTTTGTGCCCGCAGCCTTTGTGTGATGTCCTCAGTGTTTAATAGAAAAGGCTGAATGTATCAGTTCATTAGAGGGGGAGCCTAGAGGACATTGACCCCAGCCTTAAAAAAAGTTTTCCCCAGATAACTCATGATTATATGGGACACGTGACAAGTTATCGCAGCTGCAGGCACAAAGTAAAAATTTAACCATTTTATTTTATATATTTTTATTATTAATTTTATTATTTAATTTAATTATTTTTATTATTTAATTTAATTTAATTATTTAGAATCCAATACGTCCATCCAGAGCCTGTATCTCATGAGGCCGACGAGTTGGGTCCCTAGATGGACCTGGATTAATGACTGCTGTATGATGGTCACAGCAGCCGGGGGAGTGGGTGGGGTGATGATCGTGAGTCGCTGATGGGTCGCCTATCCAGTGACTAGCCGTGCCTGGTGTTGGTTAACTTCACAGAAGTTGTTTTTCAGTGAAAGCCCACCAGGCCATGGCCTCCCCCCAGAATTAATATAAAAAATAAAATTTAATTTTGCAAATATTTTTCTATTAAATATTACTTTTTTGATATTTACAAATAAAAAATTTACCCCATCTTCCCCTTTTGTATCCCATCCTGATTTTTGAAATGAAAAATCCGATCATTTTACTAATATGTTTGTTAATTTCTCAGAGTTGACTCTTTATTGTTGATATTGTTTTCTGATATGATATGGTCTCCCATTCAAGCAATGGGAGAAGAAAACGCAACCATTTATTCATCAGATTAACCCTTTTATAACCGCAATATAAGATATATTTAAATGTGTAGTTTTTCTTAAAGATATTCATAAAATAAAAATAGTTTATTTTTATAAGAAGTTTATATAATTCAGATGCAGATAGAGAGAGTATTTGTTCTTAGCATGCTTCTGCTCCTAGGAAATAGGAAATTGTAATTTGTAGCAGATGTGGTAGTTAAAAATGTTAATGGAGTGTGTTTTTCTCCATCATTGATGAATAATAGATGCCAATGTGGAGCAATGTTATGTAAGCAGCATTTGTGTTTGTGCGTGCACAGTTTGTGTATGTGTGTGTGTGTGCGTGTGATTGTGCGTGCACTTATATGAGAAGTTGTGAAATTTATAAAAATAATTAAAAGTAATATAATTTTGGATAAAGAGCTTGTTTTAAATATTCTTTTTATCACTGTGAATCATTAAGTAAGTTATATAATACAGTATTTAGTATATACATTTTATGAAGAAATAAATTGGGAAATTGCAGTCATATTTACAAAATGTATTATACCTTCCATGAATATTAAAAAAAAAAAAAATTATCTCCAGGATTTGAACCCATCAGATTCCCACGACTTATTCCTGTGCCACTATGACACATTAGGGTCTGATTCAACAGTTTGGACATTTATAATATGCACACATAAGCAATAAACTTAAAGAACTTTTTTACCCCTGCAAATTTTGGGAATTATGTCGAATGGCTTTGTATGGGATCTTAATTGGATGAAAGCTACTCATTGATGAAACCGAACATTGTGAGCACAATAAACTACCATATTACTTACATAAAACTATTTATTTTATTATTCAGTCCGTTATACTGAAGTTTGGAACATTCTAAGTTAAATGCTTTCTAGGCAAATTAAAAAATTTAAGCTATAACTTTGACTAAAATAACTTATGAAATTTATTCAGCTTCGTAATGATTGTCTCTTCATAAAATATCAAAATGTAATATACAATACATTCGAGGAAGTAAAATTTTGAAATTATTCTTATGAAAACGCTTGTTTCAAAAGTATGGGATAATTGATTTTACCACTTTGTAAGGTCACCTTTTGTTTTAATAACAGTCTCAGTTCTTTTGGACATGCTCAGAGCAAAGTTTCTGTGTCATATTTTTCCAAACATTTTTGACACATTCAATGAGATCATTTTTGTTTCTTGGGCAGTTTCTGGATTCTATTCTTCATGATTTCCCATAGATTTTTGATTGGATTCAGGTCAGGTGAATTTCCTGGCCATTGCAGGACAGTTATTCTTTATTCCTGAAAATATGCCATTGGTTTTTTGGATGTATGAGTTTGTGTACAATCTTGTTGTAAAAACAAAAAAGAAACGATACCACTTTTCCACAATAAATGTTTTATCTATCCACATTTATTGTGGAAAAATGTTAGTTTCTTTTTGTTTTTACTATTGTTTATCCACAGTTTGTGACAATTTTTTTATTTTTTTATACACAATCTTGTTGCAAGATAATATCATCAGAAGAGCAGAGCTTCTCAATACTTGGAATGAGAAAAAATTCCATCATTTCAGTATTAACTTTAGTATTGACTTGACAATTCACAAAACACCTTGACCATAAAACATCCTCATACCATCAGCTTTAAAGGGCATTTTACTTCTCGGTTGATACTTGAAGGCAGAGCAGTATCTTACATATCTCTCCACATACGTATTCTTTTGTTGATATTTAGACAAAACATGGACTCATCACCACGTTTTGGGGGTCCAATTCTCACTTTTTTTTTTTTTCTGAGTGGGTGTTAGAAGAGGTTTTTTGATGGCAACACGAAATTGAATATTCATTGCATTGAAATACCTACAAACTGTACTGCATGAAATTTTTTTATTTAGGGATGCTGATAGGTCAAATGAGATAATAGAATCTCACAAATAATAGAATGTACATCTTTTATCACATTATGCCTGTCTTCTTTGATCATGATCACGAAGTGCTTTTTGTCAACCACTTTGATTTCTCATTTTCATAGTTTGATCTTCTCTCCATCTTTTTAAAATTTGCCTGTGTTTTGACTTCTTTCTAATTGTTTTGTTATTTCACCTTGTGTCAAGTTTTTTGCACTTAATTCAATGATAAAAACTCGATCTCTTTCTGTGACTTGTGGAGTTTTACCCATTTTTTGTAAATTTCTTTTGATTATCTATAATGCTCAAATATGTATTTAATTATTGATCCTCAAACTGCTGAAAAATGCACTACACCATCATATGGTAATTGAATCGTGCTCGGAAATTTGCATGCTTGGAGTTTTAATTAATAAATTTCATATTATTCCAAACTTTTGAAACCAGTGTTTTCATAAGAATAATTTCAAAAAGTTATTTCCTTGAATTAATGCATATTATGTTTTGATATTTTATGAAGAGAGAAGCATTGTGAAGCTGAATAAATTTCATTAGTCATTTTGGTCATGGTTGGAGTGTGAATTTTTTAATTTGCTTAGAATGAATTTAACTTAAGATATCCCAAACTTTTGAAACACACTGTAGGTCTTTTTAGCAAAATTGAACACCACAGATATTATAAAATGTTTGTTTGAAGCATCTTTGTGGTCATTTCTCACCATTGGTGAATAATTTTTTAGAACTTGCATAGTGCCCTTTTCCAAATTAAATCAATTAAATTTATGCATCATGTGGAATCAGTATAAGGAACATTCATAAACTACATGGTCAATAAGGGGGGGGGGGGCATGTATGGTGACCAGAACATCCCAGTTTTCCGGGACAGTCCTGATTTCAGTGTACTGCCCTGCAATAAGTAAGCGTCCTTTTTTAATAAAAAGGATAAATATACAGGGTGTCCAAAAAGTCTGATAACATGATTGATATCTCAAAGCTGCTAGGTTGGCGAGATCTGATGAGTGTGGTTTATAGGTAATACAGGGGTGGGGAAATCATTGCCGTACTCAAATTTGACTTTGACCCCCAAATTTAAGGTCATCCATTTGCTAACTCGAAAACTATTAAAGATAGAGAAAAATTTCCGATTGCTACCCTGTAGAGCAACACCACATTAGTCTAAAAACAATTCTTAATCTCACCCTTCCTCTTGAAAGATTTTGAGAAAATGGACGAGAACGATACATTCAAGGTCAGGTTGGCTGAGGTTTCTAACACATTTGAATTGCAGTGAAGCACACCTCAGCCCACCTGGCCAGCCCAACCTGACCTTGCGTGACTCTTTCTCACCCATTTTCTCAAAATCTTTCAAGGGGAAGGGTGTGATTAAAAATTGTTTTTAGACTAATGTGGTGTTTCTGTACAGGTTAGCAATGGGAAATTTTTCTCTATCTTTAATAGTTTTCGAGTTAGAAAATGGATAGGGGTCAAAGTCAAATTTGAGTGTGGCAATGAATTCCCCCACCCCGTATTACCTATAAACCACACTCATCGAATCTCACCTACCTGGAAGCTTTGAGATATTTGCCATGTTACCAGACTTTTTGAACACCCTGTATATCAATTAGATATTGATAGATTTAATTGTGGAAATTTACGTGTCTTGGATTTATTCTGGATTCTTCACAGTTGTGTTTCTGATTAGTGTCGTAAAAAAAATCTGGTCACCCTAGATCGAGTAATGACCATGTGGTCAAATTAATTTTAAAATGAACCAAAAATATGCATTTTAATATCTTCATGGGGGGGGGGGGGTAGCTTATTTCTCTGACCATGTAATTTGGAGGGGGGGTTCAATTATAACTACCAATGACCACCGAGGAGGGTAAAAAAGGTGAAAAAAAATGACCACTTGGTTTATGAAAGTTCCTTAATGGAGATCTTGGACACTGCTATATCAGGTATGCAGTGTAATGAGAATAGTCGTTTTATTATTCAAATTTTTTAAATTAATATCTGAAAATGTTGACTTATTTTATATACACTTGTATGCCAAAAGCCATGGGATAGTGGTGTGCAAAGGTAACAGTAGGTGGTGCAGCTAAACCATGATGAAATTCCCAGACCTGTCTCAGTTTTGATCTGACTTATGTCTCTTTCAAGCTAGAATGCTTAAGACAATTAAAAGAAAATTGTGATTTCAAATGGGGGATGAAAGTTGGGAAAGTGGATTGGAGATGATGTTCTTGAAGTTGTGCAGGCATTCAAATATATGGTGTCGTCCATGTATCAGGAATACTTATGGAAGGCATTAACATCTACCCTGGGTGGTTAGGGCAGTGGTCAGTTATGGATGCTTCCTGATCATGATCAGTGGTGTCTGAATTAGAATCTTCCTGAGTAACAGACAAATGGCATCCACATTTTGTTCAGTTTATACCAATGCATAACTCAAGATTGATACAGCATTCTTATTTTTCCATGGGATATGGAAGCAGAAGAGCCACCAGAGTGTCCCCTTTTAACATCACAACAACTCACCTGGGCTCTTGACAATAGTAATCCAACTCTCAAGAACTGTTCATGTGGTGTGGTCTAGTGAATCATGATTCCATTTGTTTTGGGCTGATGTCATAGTTTGGGTGCAGCAAAGATACATTAGGCATGGACCCCAGTTGTCAGTACTAGTCTAGACTCTGCTCATATGGCATGCTGGGTCTGCTAGTCTGCCTAAATTGACACTGAGCCATGACTTCTACATTGCCTGACTAGAGGATCACTTGCCATCTTGAATGGAATGTTGCATTCTTCATATATCCCTAGAATGGAATATTCTATTAGGATAGATAATATACCATGTTATCAAGACCAAGTTCCCAGAATTGGTTTGGGGGTCATTCTGGAAAGCTCCCACAAATATAATGGCCACCATGTTCACCTGACATTAATCCAATCGAGCATTTCTGGAATGTAACAGAGAGGCTTATTGGCATCCACGAACCTGCACCTACAAATATCGAACAGTGGTAGCTAATAGGTTAACATCTCTCCAGAGGTCTTCTGTCCACTTGTGAAATCAATGCCTTGTCAAATTGCTGGATTTCGCAGGGTTAGGGGATTTGGCCCTGCCAATACTAGGCACCTATCCCATGACTTGTAACACTTCAGTCATCATAAACACTTTTATAATGACATACTTTAATAAAAGAAATGGATTTAACTTATTTTCAGTACAAAAATATTTATCTTTTTTATTCTAATCAGATGATGGAGCAGAAGAAGAACCACGTGTTCTTGGCTTGGCAATGGTTCCTGGCCATCACATTGTGTCTATTCATATCGATGAAAGTAATCATCATTCCGAAATCTTATAACTATAGCTTAATTATGGTGTTGAGCCTTAATCAGATTGAAACAATTTTCGTAATTTTTTAATAACCTCTTTTTGGTGTAAAAATAGGAATAATCATGAATAAATGATAAAAGTAAGGACAAAAAAATTGATATAAGAATGATATTCCAACATTTAAATTGCTTATCAGCTCTTCAGATATAAAATCTCCTTATTCGTTTTCTTTTCTAAAATTAATTATTGTAAATTAAAAATTTATAAAACAGGCTTTTACCTAATTTTGTGCCATAAAAATATTTTTCGTGCCTTCACATTTGTGTAATAATAACAAAATTATTGTTTAAAAAATCAAATAATTGTCTAAAAAATTAAATTTTTTCATTAATGTCCATAAATATATTTCTTCTGAATATTTTCTTGGTCCTAATGTAAGATTGTGCTCAGGTTTTTTTTGTACCAACAGATCAATATTCTCAGAAGTATATGATCATCACTACTGTAAAGGAAGCACAGCTAAGCTGACAGAATATGTAAAAATTTTCATTTTTAATCATTGTACTCATTGAAAATAAAGTTGTTCCTGTATTTTTCATATCCCCTATAGTATGTAGAAGGTTATTTACTCTTTATTTTATATTAAGTACTCACAATGAATCTAATCAATCGCTAATTGATTGCTAGAGATTATGGGGATTTTCAAGAATAAATTAAGACAATGAAAGCAGTTTGATTGAAACTGGTCTGGATTACAACAAGGTTTTTAATTCAGGTGATCACTTGTTTCATTCTAAACTTGTTAGTCGAATACCTGAAACTTGGTTTAGAACAGAAACTGGTATTATTTGAATTAAAAAGCATGCTGCAATCAAGACCCTTTCAATCAAATTTCATACATAATGGACCAAACCTATGACTATAATGAAAATGATTCTATAACAAAACTTGCTGGTGAAGATTCTTGTACATTATTGGATCAAATTGAATAAAGAAATGGACTTTCACACTACTAACATTAAGTTTATTGCAAAAATTGATGATGATCATTTAGAGTTAATGTAAACAGAGGTTGATAATTGAACTGTGTGGTTTATTGGTGTTCAAGTGAAACTAAAGTAAGCTTTCCATAATCTCATCCTTCATAGTAATGCTAAAAGAAATACACTGAACTCGATTAGAATCATGATATACATGAAAAAGGTCATCCTTAATATGATAGATACAAATTAAAACAAAGCAAATTGATAGTCACTTTTTATTATAAGAAACTGATAAGATATTATACAATAACAATTCACAAATCTAACTATTGACAGCAAATGGATCAGTATAATAGTTACACAATAATTTTCATAACAACTTTATGCACATTTCGGCAACTAAATTTGCTCAAACAGAGCACGTGACTCTAGATTGGGAAAAAAGGTGAGGAAACACACGTGACCATGATTCTATAACATGGCTGCTGTATGGAGACACTGCTCTGTATTTTTACCATCCCTTAGTTCGCCTAGGTTTTGAAAAAATTTTATTTACACAGCAATAAACTTTACCATAATCAACACTTGACTCTCCACAAAGAATGCAGTTTTTAAGAATTTTGGATAAAGGGTTTCTTACCTGTAATAGTTATAAAACAGTGACATAGACTTTGCAGGTCATGCTAACAATAATTCTATAATTAAAGTAAGGTTGAAAGATATAGTAAACTAATTAAGGCTGCAAAGGGTTAAATAACTTTTTGGTCTTTTGTTTGATAATTCTAACTATCCTACAAATTAGTCTCATATAATCCACAAATAACTCTCGAACAGTCGAGTCACGTTAATTTCACCTCTACCTATTTGTGATGTCAGCGCTAAATAACCAATTGCAGAAGGAACTAAATAAATGATGTGTCCTCAGCAGAGGAGCGAAGGCACTTTGTGTTGGAGGCATTCGGAAAACATTTCGATTTGTGAAGTTTTGAAATTTCCCCAAACATTTCAATTGTTGCAATGCAGAAATGGAGTGATTCATCAGACATACAAAAAGGAATGATTATTGACTATCGGGCCAAGGGTGGCAGCATTAAAGAAAGTGCAGAGTTTGTGAACTGTTTGTGTGGTCCTGTGGTAAAACTGTACTGCACATGGCAAAATGCCTATTTGATTAATATAATTGACAAAAACGACAGACTGGAGTTGTTCATATGGCAATTTTGATTTTCTCGACTGGCTTGTTTTTGTGGTCTTATATCCTCTAATAATTTGAATTCGATTTCTTGCCTAACTTGCGGATTTCCACTGCTGTGCACACTTTTTTTTTTTGCCAAATTTCGCAATTTTCCACCCACTATAGAAAATAAGCTACAATTATGGCCCTGCACAAGCCATAGATGAAAGAGAGGAACTGCGGTAGTGGAGCAACTTACTGCCCAAATGAACCAGAAGACTACCACAAGTGTGTCCAGAACAGCGGTTTAGCAAAAGTTGCTGCGTATGGTGCTCCACAGCAGACGGATGATGACAGCATCTATGCTAATGGTTGTACATTGGTGGAAGAGGCTGGAATTTTTATGGCAATACTCACACTGGACATCCACTGATTGGCAAAAGGTTGCTTTCTCAGATGAATCACATTTTTTGCTCCATCAAATGGATGGATATTGGCACGTATGGCAAGAAACATCAGAAAACAAACGCCCTTCAACCATTTGTGGACAGTAACAAGCTGGCAGAGGCACTGTTATGGTCTAGTGAATGTTTTCGTGGCATTCTCTGGATGCACTCATCATTGTGGATGACAATACAAATCTATTTAAGGTGAAAAATCTATTGTGGATGGTCCCTTAAGTAAATATCAATCCTTGCTGACCATCCACACTTATACACTGATATTGTTTTTCTTGGGCATGATAGCATCTTCCAGCAAGACAATGCAACATCTCATTACAGCTGGAATTGTATGTGAGAGGTTATAAGAGCATGAGGAAGACTTTATTGTACTTCCCTGGCCCCCAGATTCCTCAGACTTAAACCCAATTGAGCATCTATAGAACCAACTCCATGGATGACCCTATAGCATTTTGAAATCTGATGAAGATTTTTGATACACCCGTATAAAAATCTAATTACTAAATTATTTACAACATTAAGGCTGAGCAACAGTGAGCACATGTGCATCTTGAAGATAACTGACCTTAAATATTCCTCAATTCAGAAGGTAAAGTAAAGGATGGAGATTAGATCTGAAATCTCTACTCGTCTGTTTCAATGACTATCAGTGGGACTTCCTGGGGACTCGAGAGTCTATTTGTTAATTAGACTACCTTACATGGCATGGTACTAACAGAACATACCAAAATTTCATACCCTTCATTCATAAGAATTCTGTTTCTCCTGCACTCAAATTCAATAAACATTATAGAATGCCCTCCAATAAATTGACGGTATTCCTGGGATTCTTTTGAGTAAAAATATGCAAATCAACATGGCCCCAAAATGGACTGAGATTAGCTTCAACTGAATTGCCCAATTTGACTGATCAATCAAAGCATTTTAATGAGAGCATTCTATTCTCTTACAGTTATGGCTCAAAGATCCTTCTAAATGTAATGATTTTAATGCTATTAATCTGTGATGTTTCCATCTTCAAATGGCACAATATCAGCTGTATACCTGTATCTATAGATTGCATTATGTCATTTCTTTACTTTGCTGAGGTAACTTCAAAATGTAATGATGATATTGGGAAAAAAATGGAAGGAAAAATTTCGTGACCTGGATTCGATTCTAGTTTTCGTTTATTAATTTCTTGTGTGTGTTCCATCAGTTATCTGGTGGTTTAGAAAGGAAAAATTCCCGATCTGCGAGCCGGATGCCCACCCTGTCATTGGGCTTGCATCTTGATTTCCTTGTAGTCTTGAGGACACATGGAGGCAGCCTTTCTGTACCATGTTTGCGATAGCCCAATTGGTAGAGGCGATGAGCGTGATACTCGTGGTTCCTGGTTCTTGGTGCATTGAATCCAGTTTGCATTTATTACTTTCTTAATTTCAAAATGTTTCATTCTCTCGACCTCCCATTGGTTTTCTTGCGTTTAACTTTCTGTTCTAGTTCTATTTATACTAGTATATTAGGTTTGCAACTTAATTCACTCTGTTATCTTTGAGAAGTCATAATTCATAAATCAGCTGTTGGACTTTAACCATTCATACACATATGTTCTAAAGATTCATGCATAATTTCAAAACTTTTTATTCATTACTTCCCCCGAGTTACATTGCTCAGAAATTGAGCCTGACAAGGTGCACACTCCCATTACTTTCACCGGAAGATTTCTGTGGGGAAACCATCCAGGATCCTGTGCAAAACGTACAGAGAGGCTACTGCAACTGAAAGAACATGTCAACGTTGGTTCAATCACAGTTCGGGACTGGTAATTTCGACTTGAACGATGAGGAGTGCCCGGGCCAGTTAAGGATTTTTTTCAGACTCTGATCTTAAAGCAGTCCTCTCCGAAGACACTACAAAGGATCAAAAGAAACTTGCAGAGGTCCGGAGTAACTTCCCAAATCGTTTCTGGAAAAAAAGAGAGTGGAAAAATCCAGAAAGAAGGAAAACGGGTGCCTCACGAGTTGATGGAAAACAATCGGAGGCAGAGGCACACATGACTTCAGCTGATTGACAGGCAGAAGAATCCGTTCTGTACAAGATCGTAACCGGCGATGAAAAAACTGTATATAACGCAAAAAATCGTGGGTCGATCCAAACGAAACATTCGCGGCAAGAAAGATCAGAAGAGGATGCTGTACCATGAGCTCCCATCAGGGTAGACAGTCATGGTGGGCCATTACACACTGCGAAATCTATAACATCCAATTAAGGAAAAACGACCACCGAGTGGTCCTGCTGCACGACCACGCTCGTCCTCACATTGTTCAAGTGATGAAGGGCTTAATGAACTTCGATAGAAAGTCCTATCCCACCTGGTATACTCTCTGGACATTGCTCCTTTGAAATGATGAAGTGCGAAATTGGATCATCGACTTCATTGAGTCGAAGAATGAATTGTTTCTTCTGCCGTGGAAACCAAACATTGATAAATTTATGCCTCCCCTACCCACCTAAACGACCCCTTATCTACTCACTCTCCTCCCTTTTCAAAAGTCTGCCAAACTGAACACTTAATAGTTGGTGATGAAAGAGACTTCTTTCCACAGAAGCAGTGGATGGTCTGCCAGAATACCTTGTTTGACGAAATATAGTCTGCCTCCAATTTCTTCCCGGACTTTTCATCCAGGCCTTGGCTTTGGTTGTTGACACTGCCTTAAGCGGCTGCTTTTCATGCGTTGGGGTACTGCACTCGATAGTGACCTATTTGCAAGCCATAGCAAATAGGCTTCCTTCTTTGCCTTGAGAGCTTCTTGGATTTCACAGTTCCACCATGCAGTCCTTTTCTCACTGCCCTGCGCGACACTCGATGGCTTACGACCACAGCACAACGCAGCCAAACAAGAGCACAACTGTTTCAAACAATTGCCACTCAGTTTCAATATCTTCCTTACAAGTCTGTTCTCCAAACCTCTCAACTGATGCACCAAGTCCGTCTGTACATGTACTTCGCTTAGTTGGCAAAGCACGGAGCAAAGGAGAAGAATATTACTTTCTTATTCTGTGTGGCAAAGATTCAGATAACCACAAAGTACAGACAAAAAGGTGGTATCAGTTGATACTCCTTCTTTCCTCACATGAGTATCCAACACTGATTGGAATAAATCAGCTGACACGATTACAAAATCAATCAGAGTGTCATGTCAGCAAACTCAGAGCATCGAACTATACGTTGACGAGGTCCCATGTTCGAGTGAGCTGATCTGAAGAGAAGCATATCAAGAGAGGTTGCAGGCATACCCATGGAGATGCTTCGTGCAGCTGTACAGCATGCTATCCTATGCTTTCAGACTATCCTGAACCAGGACTCTGACGGGCACCATATCGAGCACATTTTGTAACAGAAACCATGCATATTCAATAATTGTATGATTTCGCAACACATTAAGTGTTTCAATTGATTTGCTTAGTCATTAATTCCCCCTGCCCTTGACAATGTTCACATTACGTTCGCTGTACATTTTTGCAAATTGAGACGGTTAAGTAGAGAAAATTTAATTATATCCACCCTGTACATTAAGCAAAAATTACGTAAAGTTGGTTTTCATTGTGAGAGTCAATGACGTTAAAGATTTGGATATTCTCGAGGAAATATTTATTAACACTAGGAATATTTCTTTTAGAAGTTTTAACAATATACTTAACTTAATCAGTATTATATAAAATTGCAAAATAAAATTTAATTTCCAAAGTAATGAAATCTTATTCTGTTGTAGCCAAGTTAAACTTTCATTTCATTAAAAGATTGCATAACAAAAGTGCTCTTCCGCTCGATGGCCAACGGCGTTTCCGTTTAAGATTTGAAAACCCGTTCTTATTTTTTTTTATCGTATCTTAGCGGGAGCTTATGAAATCTTATCTTAGTTTAACATTTGATACATTGAGGATTTTTAACATTTTAACTTGCTTAAAAATTTAATTAACAATCTGGATACTTAATTTTACAATTGCTTTAATCAGATTTAAATATTTATATAATAGGCGATTCTATTTCATTACTTTAAGTCATTTGATTTAATCACAGCTGATTTTGCATTTGATGAACTCCTACAGAGGGGGCGGGGGATGTTAGGGAGAAGAATTACAAAGTACTAATTTCAAACCAAAAATATAAACTAAAAAATTAAATAGAATTTGAATATATAAACTTCAGATCTTTATCAGGTGGTAATGGAATACAAGATGGCCAAAAGTCCGGACCCACCTAAATAAAACCTAAACGCTATGGGTGGAGCTAATAATTTCGAATAGGCCAGGCGCGTAGCCAGGGGATGGTCGTATAGGTCTGTCGACCACCCTAAAATCCAAGGGTCCGTTAGTGAATAGATAAGCCATCCTTCATACCATGGGGGTTTCAACCGTTCTTTAAAACGCTAAAACGTGGGAAGATAAGTTCCAGGTTTTAGTTCACTAGACCCAGACTGACTAGACCACTGGACGATCGCAGCGCTTCTAGCGACCAACCAGCACAACACCCGGCGATTCCAAAGAAGATAACTGGTCGTATCTTTTCATTTCCCATTAAATAGTTGTGGTTATTAAAGAGTTTATTTTGATTTTCACATTGTTATTTACTACGATCCACATATTTATTTTTAATCTTGTTTTAGACATAGAATTAATGTTAATGCAAATACACCAGGGAAATTTTATGGGATTAATTTGTTTATTCCATTATTAGATCATGTGGGTTCAAATTTTTTAAATACTTACTTTAACTAAGAATTTATCAGTTTTGAATTTAGTTCCAAGTGAAATTGTACGAAATAGTGAGTTTAATTTGCAAACTACAGGGTGCGTAAGGTATTTGAGGACAGATTCACGTTAAGAAAGAAAACAGAGATAAAGTCGAGATAAACTTTATTATCGAAACCTATCGTGAGCATACACAAGAAAACTTCTTGTTATATGGCTATTCAATGAATCCGCCTTCAGCTTCTATGACTGCTTCAATGCGTCGACATGCGCGAATCAAATGGTCATGGTTCATATTGGTCATTATTCGAACAATGGCAGCTTTCGATTCATCTTTGGTGTTGGGGGGTGTTCACTGACCTCTCTCTCCACAACGCTCCATACGTGGTAGTCCAACGGATTCAGGTCAGGGGAGTTAGGAGGCCAAACGTTAGGGATTACGTGATCATGGAAGTTGTCGGCCAACCATTCCTGTCTCATGCGAGACTTGTGTGCTCTTCGCATAACATACGAGTGATATCTGATGTTTTTATGGACAACATTTCTGATTGTTCCTTCCGACACATGGAGATCTTTGGCAAGTGACCTCATGGATGTTCTGGGATGGTCATCGATGGCCTGCTGCACTCGCTGAATAAATTCAGGTGTTCTGATGCTGTCAGAGCGTGAGGCATGCATTTTACGCTTTGCTACTGGTGTAACATTGCCATCTTCGGTCTCCAACTCCTTCCGCACTTTGTGGACGAATGATCTTGCGACCTTTAGAAATCGTGATATCTCTAAATCGCTGTGCTCTGGCTTTATTGCCACGATTACTGCATGTCTCTTTATAATTTGTGTTACTTGATGGTCCGCCATTTTGCTTTTCGGAAACGGAAAGGACATACAATTTACTATAGTGCAGCAGTAGCCAAACGAAGGTGTGTCCTCAAATACCTTACGCACCTTGTATACAGAACAATCTTGAACATATAGTTGAAAATCCAGAATTATTTCCGGGTGAAATTGATAGATGGGTTTCAAGTGGAAAAATGAATTGGTAACAAATAAAGTTGTTCCTCAAAATTGTCCAGACACTCTAAAATTAATTGATGAAAAGTATTTTCCTAACTTGTATAAGATTTTTTTGTATCTCTGTACTCTCCCTGCCACATCAAATGTCTGTAAAAGATCCACCACTACTAAGGCGATTGCACTCGTATTTAAGAGCCACCATGTCATTAAACAGATTAACAGAATTACATTACTGCACATACATTATGATTTCTGTTTTGATATGGATAATGTAATTAGTACACTGCTCAAAACATTTAAAGGAACACTTCTATTAAGCAGCGTGCAGAAGCAACTACGAATAATATGGACAACATCGCTGTATGTGATCATTAAAAGACGGTTTATTTAACAATAAAATGCATTATTGAAACAACTGGTGAAGAAACAAAGAAAAATCAGGAAACTGCAGGACCCCTGCTTAAAACAAAGTGAAATGTTCTTTGGACGTTGTGAGGAGAATGCCCTGTTTCTTCCAGGGATCAGTTTTTGCACCACTCAGTAATGTGTATGCCTACCATGGGCTGCAGTAACCTCCATGCACCTTCGAGGCATGCTCCGTATCAGTCGACGGATGTGATCTTGGGGAAGCCGGCCCCATTCCTCAGTAAGTGCCTGGATGAGCTGTTGCAGTGTTTCTGGAGCTGAAGGGCGGTGTCGAATTCGCCTGTCAAGCATGTCCCAAAGATGTTCAAGGGGATTTAGATCTGGACTCATTGCAGGCCACCTCATGGTCTGAATGCCATGCATCCGTAGGAAGTCTTGAGTGACAGCTGCAGCGTGTGGACGAGCATTATCCTGCATCAGAAGGAATCCAGGACCCATGCCATGTGCAGCAACAATCACATGTTCTTCCAGAATGTCACGAATGTAAACGTCAGCGGTCATTCGCCCTCGGACGACCACAAGATCCGTTCGATGGTCTATTGAGATGCCAGCCCAAACCATAATGGAACAACATCCCATTCGGTCAGTCTCACAAATTGTTGCGTCGATGTTTCGCTCACCACGTCGTCTCCAGTCACGTAGACGGCCATCACAGCGGGTCAGGCGGAATCTTGACCTGTCTGTGAAGAGAACAGAACGTCAGTGGCGAAGCTGCCAGGTGACATGTTGATGTGCAAACTCTAGTCGCGCCTGTATGTGCTGGCGGGTTAGCCTAGGCACTCGATTTGGTCGTCTGGCTCTCAAGCCAAGTTCACGTAATCTGTTTCGGATTGTTTGATCTGAAACAGCTACCCCAGTTGACATCTGCAGGTCATTTCTCAGGTCTCTGGCCGTTGAGGTTCTTCGGCGCAGGGCACAAGTCCGCACATAACGATCTTGATTGGCGGTTGTTGAGTCTCGGCGAGCTTGCCCAGCTCTTCGTGTGTACTGGCCAGTCGCCTGGAATCGTGTCCACAGTCGGAAAATGACGGAAGAGGACACATTGAGGGCATTTGCCACAGTCCGAAATGATTGACCCGTTTGGAGCAATGTTACGGCCCTCGAAGCTTCTACTGCTTCAAGATGCCTTCGTGGCATGTCAGAGCACTAACAACAACGTTCCAGGAATGCCTGCACCTTCTAATGTTCGACCGTTATCTCCAAGCAAAGAGTGTACTGGCATGTAACCACTTTGTTTTCCGGGGGGTTATATTGCTATGCAAATTTCTCAGAACATCAGGCAGCAAAATATGTTGGCTTCAACCATTTCCTATGAGGGAGATAGTAGGTTTCATGTTGTAGAAGATGAAATTGCTAAAAAGTATTATTTACGCCCTCTGTAGGGGATTCTACAAGTGTTCCTTTAATTGTTTTGAGCAGTGTACTTTCGCTTCCATGTATCCTAGAAAAATGCAGTTTGAAAGTTTGTTGTTACAATAAATAAAATTTGTAAAATGCCCTAATAAATTTTTGTTGTTGTTTTTTATCGATTTATTTCATTGTATGAGGTCCATGTTTTAAAAAATTAGACCCCCCACCCCACTTCCCTGGTTATATGCCTGTATTAGGGGTAGGGTACTTTTGGTCATGTGATCAAGATGGCTATAACATCAAATTTTCAAATGGGAAGGGGATCATGTGTCATAAGATATCCACGTGGAATCTCCTGACAAACACAATGTCGTTGTTATATTTACTCATTCTTGAGTTAATGCAGTTTTTTGGTTAGATATAACATCCACATTCACCATTTAACCCATTTCAAATTCCTCTACTAAATATAGCTATCCTAATATCTTCAGGAGTATCAGTAACCTGAGCACATCACAGTCTAATAGAAGCCAATTACACACAAGCAAAACAAGCATTACTATTATAATTACAATTTTACTGGGCATCTACTTCACAACCTTACAAGCATTTGGGTATAAGGAAGCATCATTTACTATCTCAGATTCAGCATTAGGCTCAACATTCTTTATGGCAACGGGATTCCACGGTATGCATGTCAAAAATCACAATTACTGGTTTCCAAAATGTCACAAATGTCATGTCCGTCATACTTCAGGATGTATTCAATGTGTTGTCCGTCGTTTCTGATTGTCAAATCCTACCTGAAACGTTCAGGAGCGCATTGGGGTCAACACTCTGACAAGCTATGTAGATATGCTGTTTGAGATGTTCAATATTCAATATCTTTTTTTGCATACACCACAGCCTTCAAGTGACCCCAGAGGTAAAAATCCATTAGGTCAAGTCCGCGGATCTAGGGGGCCGTTCCACTAGTCCACGTCGGCCAATCCAACGATTGGGAAATTGCAGGTCCAGATACTCTTTTCCACAATGAAAATGCCATAATGGGGCGGAACACTATCCTGAAGAAAGAATTTGGGTAGAGTGAGGGCAAAATGCTATTTTCTAGCATCTCACGATAGGAAGCAGTATTCGATAAGCCCTCAATAAAAAACGGTCCACTTCACTGAATCAATCAATAAGTCATCAATACGATGAAGCGTTCATTGTATGGCAGATGGTGATAGTGAGACTTTCCACAACGATTTCAAGCGCCTGTACGTTCGAAGCAATTTTATAAAGAACTGATTGCATTTTTTTTTAAATAACAATAAGGCAATGAGAACAATATTATCACTGAACCACCTTCACCCATCTTTTTTATCACGATACGAGGACCTTTCAACGTATTATGCAAATTTCGTCACTAGGTGTCGTTTGTATTGCCATATCTTCCCCTGTAGGTCACTTCTTGACCTAATGTTTTTGATTTCTGTTTTTTTTTTTTCTTTTTGTTTTTTTTTTGTTTATTTATTTATTAATTTATTTTTGATTTGTTTCCCCTTGGCCTGAAATGCATTTCAGCCAATTAGGCGTTGTTATGCTCACTGGTTTCCGCTCCAGAGTGCTTTAAATAGAGATACTTTATTTTGAATCATCCTGATGTACAAAATGATTATTATGTTATTAAAATTTTAGAACAGCATTGAAACTGTGTGTCTATGTTTGCAGATTTCCCCCCCCCCAAAAAAAAAACGACAACAACAAAGAAAAACCTTCAATGTGTTCCCCTGAGCAATTTTTTTTTGTTCCACCCAGCAAGAGTGATTTTTTTTCCTTCTTCCACAGAACTTGTGGAAGATTATTTTGTCATTTAAAGCACTTTTGCATCTGGCTCGGTGGCCGAGAGCACTAAGGCTTAAGTTTTGTCGCTTTCAAGACCAGCGAGTTCGAACCTCACTGAAGGCATGGATGTTTGTGTTCGCCCCTCTACGTTTTCAAGCTAGGCAGCAGTAGGCCGATCCCCTGCTCATGGCAAATTTAATTTGCATATGCAAAATATTATTTTGCACATATCTAGGAGAATTGGTATTATTTGTCGCCTATTAGTACTTTTCTCTAGTCCCAAGGTTTTTTTGAAAATATATCAAACTCAAGTTTTTTTCTGTCTAAATTTACTTACTGTTTACCAATTTGGTACACTAGCAAAAATAATTAATTATGTAAAAAATAATCCAAATTTAGCTTCATAATCGCTTTCTAAAATAGATTGATAATATCCGTGTCTCTAATTTGGCTGGAAAGCACACAAGTCCTTTCCCCGCTAGTATGTAAACCTAACCTAACATTAATATCCGGCGAGTTAAGAGGCAAGGACATCAACTGGAATTCATCAGCATGTTCCTCAAACCACTGTAGGACAATTCTGGCTTTGTGACAAGGAGCGTTGTCCTGTTGGAAGACTCCATCTCCGGTGGGGAAAACAGAAGCCATGAAAAGATTTCACATAATCCACGACTTTCATGGTGTGTTCTACAATAACCACCAATTCCAGGGCATAGTGCCTCATGAGAACATCCCCCAAAGCATAGTGCCTTCACCAGGGGCCTGTTTGCTTTGGGGGACTGTACAGTCATTACCATTCGTACATTGTGTAACGCCCAAAATGAAATTTTGGTCGTTCCCGCTGTCATGAAACCCGCCCTCCGCTTATTTCTTGAATCGTTGATGTTTACTGAGGGCGAGGCTAACGAGAAAGACTCAGTATTTCTCGTTAGCCTCGTACTGAGGGTTGATGACGAAATTGAAGGATGAACCCCGGATTATCAACAGCGCCACCTAAAAAGATGTTTTTAGGTGGCTTTGGCTGAAAGCAGACGACAACAATGGGACGACAGAGTCTTTGTTGCGGTAACAATACCTTTGCATCGTCAGGAAAAGAATTTTGGATACTTACTTACTTACTTTTCAAACCCGCTTATCCGTTAGGGTCGCGGGGGCAGCAGCCCTATGGAGGATCTCCAGCGATCGCGATCTTCCGCCATCAGGCGCATGTCCTCCCTGGTAATATCCAAGCGACTCGAACCCAGATTCTCCATGTAGTCTAGCCACCTGGTTCTAGGCCGACCCCTTGGTCTCTTACCCACCGGCTTGGAAAATAACAACTGCCTAGGAAGACTAGTTTGCGGCATCCGTATCACGTGGCCATACCAGCGCAACTGAGATCTCTCAATGCGGAGAAGTAGCGGCTCAACACCTAAAGATTCCCTTATTGTGCTGCTGTACACTCTATCTAGTAGGGTAACACCTGCCACACCTCTCAGGAATCTCATTTCGGCCGCTTGTACCCGCGATCGCACTCTTTCGGTCATTACCCAAGCCTCATGACCATAGGTGAGAATGGGGACAAAGATAGATTTGAAGACGGAGAGCTTGGCTTTGTTACCCAGCTCTCGTTTCGTTACCACGGATCGCCACAGTTCACGTCTGACACAGCTTGCTGCACCAATCCGAGCATCCAATTCTTTCTCCTGCCGTCCATCACTCGTGAATGCAATCCCGAGATACTTGAACTTCTCCACCTGTCTCAATGAGGCTCCCCTAACATGGAGAGCGCACTGAGCAGGCTGTCTTGAAAGAACCAGAACTTCGGTTTTAGCCACACTGATCTTCATCCCAGCTTCTTCACATTTGGCTGCAAACCGGTCTAGTGCATGCTGAAGGTTCGTGCGAGAAGACCCAAGCAGGACAAGGTCGTCCGCAAAGAGCAACCTCTCCACCAGGCAGTCGCCCACACAAACACGCTCATCGCCTCGGCTGCCCCTGTCTATCCAGTCCATAAAGATAATGAACAAGATGGGCGACAGTACGCACCCTTGGCGGAGTCCAACACCCACGGTGAACGGTCTTGACTTAATGCCATTTATCCGGACACACATCTCAGGGCTTTCGTACAGAGACATGATAGCAACCAATAATTGCCCATCCACTCCATACTCTTGCAACACTTGCCAGAGCTTCTCCCGAGGAACTCTGTCATATGCTTTTTCGAGGTCCACAAAGCAAGCGTAGACCTCTTTTGCATACTCCCAGGATTTCTCAAAGATTTGCCTTAGAGCAAAGATGTGATCCGTCGTGCTTCGGCCAGGTCGGAAACCACACTGCTCCCCCGACAGTTTGGAGTCGACTATTTCCCGACTTCTCTTCTCCAGACACTTAGCGTACACTTTCCCAGGAATGCTGAGCAAAGAGATGCCTCGATAGTTGTTGCAATCTCTCTGATCTCCCTTTTTGAAGATAGGGATCACAATTCCTGTCTGCCATTGCTTAGGGGCCTGTCCAGATATCCAAGCAACCTGACACACTCGAGTCAGCCACAGGATACCATCCTGATTTAAGGCCTTTAACATCTCGGACCGGATTTCATCATCACCTGCAGCTTTGCCAGTCTTCAGGGACTTAATTGCCCATCTGACTTCTGCTTCAGTGATACTACCGTGACTATTCTCCGCTCCAAGGTGCACCTTGTATGCCTCAGTTGTTGTTGTCACCGGATTAAGAAGAGATGCAAAGTATTCCTTCCACCTATGCAATACGCTCTCCTCCGTTTTCAGAAGCCTCCCATCTGAACTCTTAATAGTTTGTGATGAAAGAGACTTCTTTCCACGGAGGCGGCGCACGGTCTGCCAGAACACCTTGTTTGCCGAACCATAGTCTGCCTCCAATTTCTCCCCGAACTTCTCCCAGGCCTTGGCTTTAGCTGTTGATACTGTCTTTGCTGCTGCTTTTCGCGCCTCAGTGTACCGCACTCGACTCGAAGTTGACCTATTTGCAAGCCATAGCAAATAGGCTTCCTTCTTTGCCTTGACAGCTTCTTGGACTTCACCGTTCCACCATGCAGTCCTTTTCTCACCGCCCTGCGCCACACTCAGCCGCTTACGACCACAGCACAAAGCAGCCGAAGTAATCACAGCAGTTTTAAACAACTGCCACTCCTCTTCAACAGTACCACGATCACTGGGTAGTTCTTTGAAACTTGAAGATATGCTATCTGCAAAGGTCTTCCTCACAGCTCTATCCTCCAGTGCCTCCCATTTGATGCGCCAAGTTTGTCTGAACCTAGTATTTCGCTTGGTTGGCATGGATTCAGAGAACCGCAAAGTGCAGACAACAAGGTGGTGATCAGTTGATAGTTCTGCCCCTCTTCTCACACGAGTATCCAACACTGATCGGAATAAGTCAGCTGAAACGATTACAAAATCAATCAGTGATTTCTGGTCCATTGCATCCCTATACCAGGTATACTTATGGACATCCCTGTGCTGGAAGAAGGTGTTTGTGATGGAAAGTCCATTGTTGCAACAGAGATCCAACAAGCACCTCCCATTCGCATTTAAATCGGGGTCACCATTCCTCCCAATCACGCCCCTCCACGTTTGGTCATCAGCCCCTACGTGTGCATTGAAGTCGCCCATCAGGATGACAGAATCTGCACTCCCTCTCCTGCTAAGAGCAGCATCAACTTCATCTAGAAAAAGTGGATACTCTGTGACTGCATTCGGAGCATATGCAACGAATAGAGAGAGAGACCGTTTCCCTATCTGAAGCCTCAGGAGACACAGTCTTCCACCTAAGGGGGTCCAATCTGCAACATAATCTGCCAGCCGGGGACTTGTGAGTATCCCCACTCCCGCCTGGGCAGTCATGTTAGGGTCGACACCAGAGTAGAAAAGCTTCCACCCTCCTTCTAAGTCCACAGTTCCAGAACCTGGACGTTTCGTAGAGGTAATACCTATGATATCCAGTTGATACAGTTTGGCTTCCTCCACTAACTCTGATTCCTTTCCTGTCATGGAGAATACGTTCCAAGTGCCGATTGACAGCACCCGATCCCGTTGTCGCTTTACCAGTTTCTCCTCCTGGGTAAAGGCATGCGCTGCCCCCGACCGTTTCCCCAAGCGCATAGCGAGTGCACTGGTGGGGCTTCTCGGAGGCATTGCTCCGAGATAACAGCCGGGAGACTGTCGACTATTTTTCGAACGAGAGCCTCTGCCTAACTCCCGAACGCGGGTGACTTTAACCTGCGCCACACCCGATGCAGTATGAATTCTCTTATTTGTCAACATCATGAGATATATGTTTGTTTGGATACTCTTCGTCTCACTTCTCAACCATGACCTTTCTGGTAAGGGTGACCCTAAGGTAGCCGTGCTACAACCAGCATAGCTCACAGAATTTTGGATAGCAACAGGAGAAAACTTCAGTAACAGATATGAGGTTAGGAAAAATTGAGTTTGGGCTTCGAATGTCAGATCGCGGGAGCTCCGATGAGCGAGCTTCAGAAATGTAAGATTGATCCGATGGAATTAATTTCTTGCAGAAAAATGATAAATGACCACAAAAAATGAACGCATACTCGGAGAAGAAAACCAAACCGTACCTGGATATTCTAAAGAAGCGTAGAACGTCGCAGAAAAGAAAAAAAAAATTCCTTTCATTGAGCTGAGGCGATCGCAAAACAATTGAGCTTTCAAGAATCTGGATCTGGTTCTGAGTTCTGAGTTTTGGGTAATAAAAATATTGTTATATGTATCTATAAAGTGTTTTCTTTTTAATCCTGAAAAGGGGATGACGAAGAAGCAGCGAGCGTCCGCATGGGCAAACAAACTGGAGACAGAATGGAACGTCGGCGATGATGGCGGGTTCTCGGCGAATCGATTCTTACCCAAACGAGCGGACCCGGAGTACAAGAGATAAGTCCATTACGAGATGAGCTGCAGTTGGTGGTAAAACGTACATATTAGGTAGCAGTAGGGCACCTGACTAACACAATTAATATTCCCCTTGTTGAATCCTGTTCCGGACCCCGTTAGTTTATTCTTTAGCTTGCTTAACTCCCCCCACCCTTGCTCGCTATTCTTGGTTTACCACACGTTGAACTGTTATACCGAAGCGACGATCTAATGTTGCCATAAGGACGATATTTGGTGGGATGCTATAAAGCGTAAAGAAAAAAAAACTAAACTAATTAATGCAAAATGGAAACTAGTAGACAAGGAAAAGTTTTATGTTATAAGAAGTAACAATTTAAAAGGACTAATGATAAGATAAAAAAATATCCTAATTGAAGAGAGATAAGATTATAAAAATAAAAGAGGGAATTTTTTATAACCTCAGTCCTGACCTTAACCCGATTGAAAATTTGGGGAATTATGTGTATACAAGTAAATACCGGTCAGAAACATTATTCTTGTGTGGAAGATTTGAAAATAGCCATTGATGATTGCTGGTATAGCTTAGAGCCACAGATTCTGCAGAAACTTATCACAACAATGCCTAATTGTGTCATTGATGTTATTAAATGTTAAGGAAAGCAAATGAGACGCTAAAAAAAATTTTTCATAATCTTGTAGCACAATTTGTTATTACGACAACATTTACCGAAACTTTTGAGATAGACCATTTTTGATGTTTTGGTTTAAAAATAGAAATAATGGTTATGAAACTATGATTTTTTCACACATGAATATCAATGCATAATGAATGTTAGTTTTCAATCCATACAGTTTTTATTTTTATTTATGTAGGAAGTAAAAAAATAAAAAAATAATAATTACCTAAACTTTTGAGACAGTTTATGCCGTGTATGCCGTTAAAATTTTAACGAATTCCAACAAGTAGTTTCCGAGTTACGCAGTCAAAATTGTAACAAGTGCTGGTTAGTACTCACAAGTGAACACGTGTTATGATGTTGAATGAGTAACTCGGAAACTTCTTGTTGGAATTCGATCAAATTTTAACGGTATACATAGCTTTATGTACCCTGTTATTCCTCCAAATTTCATTAATCTAGGCTGTAATTAATTACAGAACCTGAGTTATTAACTTGTTGATCTTGGTGGCGGCATTTTTATTTCTGTTCATATCTCAGTTATCGTTCAGATTCGGACCCATGTTCATATGAACTTTTTTGCTTAGAATACTACCTCCCCTCCAAGTTTGTACAGACCGTTCAGATACATCCTATATAAGTTAATATAATACAATAATTTCCGTCACACCCGAAATTTGGCAACACTGGGCTAGAGGGAGCGTAAAATGGAGACAATCTGGGAAAGCGGTGTCGAACTAAAGGTTTTTCTTATCATTGGACTTTTTCCTAAACGAATTAGCGTTTTCGTCTCATTGTTAAGCTAAATGGATACTATTTTGAATCGTTTGACCATGGCGGAAATAACCAGGTTAATTTCTCCATGTATTTGACTCGCTAAATTTTTGTGCGTAAAACTCTTTTGATAATTTCATATTGTAAGTTTTTTCTCATAAAGTATTTCTAGTGATATTGATTTGTCTTATTTAAGAAGATTATATTATTAAATGTAGCTTATTGCGGCTTGGAGCTTTCTATTATTATGTCTACAGTAAATTTGTTAATTGTCATTTGCCTCGATAAATTTAGTGACGGAAACTTATTTTAAAGCTTTAATAACTCTTCTCTAATTTTTGCATATTTTTGCCTTCATTTCTCGTCTCTTCAATTGTGCTACTACTTTCCAATGACGACTTCCTGGGATGCAGATATCGACTCGAACATTTTATTACAAGACAATTCGCGACGGACAGTTCGTTCCTGCGATATCTCGTGCCAGAGACATCTCGTTCCGAAAATTTTGCGAGGCTCACAGTTTTCTACTTTTGAGAACAAGGCTAAATTCCAAAGTCGTTTCCCTATTTTTGTCGAAATCGAGAGGCCCTCAGGGCATAATTTTATCATTTTAGGCAGGTTTCGCTTTAGTTTGTTTATAATAAATGAGTCCTCATTTAATTTGCCACTCAAATGATAAATTAAACTTAAGTTACTAATTGAATTCAGAAATTGTAAAAATCTAAATTATTTAACAGTATTTTTAATAATGAAAGTAATAAATAGTAATAAGATCGGTTATTAAATATTTAGTAATTTTTATTATAAATTATCCGGATTTTTCCGAATCCATATCTCTGGGGTTTCATGGGGGAGGGGGGTTGTCCTGTGGTTTTGTCATGTCCTCAATTGTATCAATACATACTTGCACGTAAAATAGTTTTTCATTTTATGTAATTTTTTTTTCAAGTTATCTAATTTTTTTGATAAAAACCTATATAATTCCATTGTTGTTTTTTTTTACATGCTAGAAGCGAACCCTATGCTGGAAAGGATAGGGATAAAAGGGAACTTTCTGCAAATGATACGCAATATTTACAGGGAAACTGCATGCAGAGTGAGGGGGGGGGGGGGATGAAATATCAGACAGATTTTGGACCAGAAAAGGAGTAAAGCAGGGCTGTGTAATGAGCCCCACTCTGTTTGCATTACTCATAAGCGAGTTGGAGGAGCATCTAAGTAGGAGTGGGGTAGGTGGGGTGAAAATGGGCAGAACGAAAATATACACGTTAATGTACGCAGATGATATAGTCATGGTAGCGACGGACCCCGGTGATCTCCAATGCATGATAAACAGGACGATAAGGTTCTTAACAGAGAGGAGACTCACCATAAATATGGAGAAGTCACACATTATCATTTTTCGGAGAGGTGGGAAAAGAGGCAGGAGGGAAAGGAATTAAGATAGTTAATGAATATAAATATCTCCGGGTGTGGTTCACGGCCAAAAACTCGTGGACGAAACAGAAAAAGGCAGTAAAAGAAAAAGCGACTATAGCTATGAGAATGACTTGGGGGATAGGAAAAAGAGCAAATATTACGGATGTGGGGGTTAAAATGAGACTTTTTGATTCGTTGGTGAAGAGTGTTATTTATTATGGGACGGAGGTGTGGGGGTGGGAATGCGACAAAACCATTGAAACGATACAAAATCAGTATTTAAGATGGATTATAGGCTGGCAAAATAATACGCCGTCATATATAATGCTAGGGGAAATGGGGAGAATGAGCCTAAAGATCGGAGCATGTAAAAGAACTTTAGACTACATAGAGAAAGTAGAGCAGATGCAGGATGGCAGAATCCCCAAAGGCTGCTGGGAAGCAGTGAGAAAAATATTTAAAGAAGGGAAAAATATACAGTGGTTGCAGAAAATGGCTGAAGAGACATCTGACGAGATTGTGAAAGAATGGTGCAGCGATCATGCAAACAGAAGAGAGGCAAATGAGAAGGTTATGCTGGAGTTAGTACAGAGGGAAATAAGCGAAAGGAACACAAAAATCAAGAAGTCAAGCTATTGCAGCTATTATAGGGAAATTAAAGAACACTTGCAAAGAGAAAGATATATGGGTATGAGAATGAAGGACAAGGATAGGGCATTGTGGGCAAGGGCAAGAGCGGGAAATGAATGGAGGGCTGGGAAAAAAGGGTTTTCAGAGGATGAAAAGAAATGCAGAGTGTGCGGAAAAGCAGAGGAGACGGTGGAACACGTTCTCTTTATGTGCGAAGAACTGGAAGTAGCAAGAAGAGCACATAATCTAAGTAAAGTGGAAAACTGGGAAAAGATATTATTAGGGGGGAACTCGGTCAATTGGCAAATAGTTAAATTTTTAAAAGAAACAGAGCAGATAAGAAATGGGGAGGGAAGAGAAGCAGAAGAATAAAATAGCACGAACCAAAGTAATTTCTGTGGTATATATGTATAATCAATATATGACAAATGTAACGGTTTAATTGAAACATATTGTAAGTAAAGAGGCATATGTAGTGAATGTGTATGTAAACAATTGTGAAAGCATATGTATTTTCCATTTTTTGTATATACAAAATAGGAAATAAAACTGAATTATCTATCTAGAAGCGAACCCACCCGTTTGTATAATCGGGAAATAACCCATTGTTAGATAACCCGTTGTTAGATTTTTTTCTTTGTTGTGACAACGTCCACCATCGCTGATTTTATATAAATGATTTTAGTCGTTAGCTATAAATCCTCTTCAAAAATCGTGTTTCATGCGTATGATCTTTAGAACATTGTTGATAAAAAAATTTCCATTTCTAATGCATATAAATTTACGTTCAGTTCATTAAAGAAATGAGTTGCATTCCATCATCGTCCTCTTGATGTCAAGACGGCTTAAGAGGGAAGAATTATTTTCTGTTATAGCAGGAAGAAAACTAAATAGGAAAGAAAAAGAAAATGTAAAGAGTTCATTAAGCATTGTATTATTGAAAAGTAAAATTACAGAAAAAGCGGAGATTCGCACATCCGCGGAAGTTTTTCATGCCTGTTAATACAACAATAATAAAAATGATAAAACACAAAAATAGTAAAATAACATAAAACACAAAAGCCAAAGTAGAAGTAAATATCTAATGCATAAAAAATGACGAATTTCTACCTTGTAATATTTTATTGAGTATTGCATATAATTTATTTTTATTCAAATATTTCCACTGATCAAATCATACACATGCTATCTTTTACTAATTTCTTTTTCCGCACCTATAAATAGTATTTTAGAATAAATTTTTTTCTA
>JAHWFO010006205.1:366640-376828 GCA_023313115.1 Rhysida immarginata
GACACAGCTTGCTGCACCGATCCGAGCATCCAATTCTTTATCCTGCCACCCATCACTCGTGAATGCAATCCCGAGATACTTGAACTTCTCCACCTGTCTCAATGGGGCTCCCCTAACATGGAGAGCGCACTGAGCAGGCTGTCTTAGCCACGCTGATCTTCATCCCAGTCTCTTATCATTTGGCTGCAAACCGGTGTAGCGCATGCATCATTCCAATACTTATACTTTCACACCTGGACTCTGAAAGAAATTATAAAAAAAAATCAGACAAAAACATTTTTCGTTCCTTATTACGTGTATTTATGGTATACAGAGTGACCCAAACTTATCCAGCATAATTGTTTAGGAATATTGTATGGCTCAAACGGAACAAAAAATGTCCTATAAACAACATTCATCTAGTTTCGATCCTGTGTGAGATATCGACGTTTGTCTATTTTCTTGTAGAGTTGTTAAAGCAAATAAATAAAACACTTGAGAGTGCAGATCACTTTCATTCTGCATACTGACAGAACATCACATTGAACTACAAAACAAAACTAAAATAATACAAAGAATAAGAATAAGAAGAAAGTAACAAATCAATGTCGAGGAAGCCCCTCAAAATGGTTGCCCCCAGCTCCAATGCACTGGTTACAAACGTTCATGCACTAGGTAATTACTGCCTAGATTGGCCAAAACAAAGCCAACTATAGTCTGTTACAGAAAGTCAGGATATGCTTATAATCTTGTTTTAGATCATAAGCTTATAACAAGCAATACTTCGACTTATGAGCGGCGTTACAGTGAGCTTAATGCAGTGGCTTAATGTTTTAACCGTGGTTTTTTTTTGGCCGGTTTTTAAACGGAAATGCTGTAAGATATAGCCAGAAACCTGGCGGTGACTTGGTCACACTTGTGTGATACTGCAACATGACGAATGTTGGTGTGAGTGAAGTGCGCGAATTAAGTTCAGATTACAAAAAAGGTCATGCAATCTTTAGTTTTTAGTCTTTTTCCTGTAATAATTTGGCGAGTCAACATGTTTTTGTTCCTCCTGAAAAATTTGGTTTTCCAACATAGGACATTATGTTCTGAATTTTTGCAATGCTTCTTTAATTTTGGGGTGATTTTTTGGGGAAGGGGTAACATATCGGACATTAATATTTTGTCTCGTCTTCAAAGAAGGGTAATTAAATTAATCTTTCGAATAGCCCCTGGAGCAAATAATATAGAATTTATAATGAAAGAAAATAAAATCCTCCCAATTCAATTAATTTTAGTAAAACAAATTGCGCTCTATTTCTTTAAATCGAAAAATAACTTAACGATATCTTCCTGTTTCCAGAAATTTATAGTTTTTCCCGTGAATTATGATACTCGGAATAAATATCAACCAATGATTCCATTATTTACAATAAATTATGCACGAACACAACTTTGTTATACCGGTCCAAAAATTTGGGCAAAAATTCCTATTGATCTATGTGATCTAATTTCATTACCCTTATTTAAGAAAAGATTAATGAGCTGGCTACTAAACCTTACTCCTGGCGATTTCTTGTTTTGATTTTATGTTTTTGTTTTTCTTCTTGTTTTTCTTTTTGTTCTCTTTTTTGTTTCTTTATTTTTGTTTGATTGTGGGAGGGGAAGCTACCAGACAGGCATTGCCTTTTTGCCTCCCCTGTTTGTTTGTCTTTCGTTTACTTATTTCAGTCTTATATTAAAATTATTATGGATTTTGTTAAATATTATAACTAGGACTCGGATTTAAGGTGGAAATATATACAATTAAAAACATTAATGTGAAAAATTGACATTATTTTTGGTAATAAGTAAATGGCAGAACAGAACGTTTTCTTTTTTTAATAGCGAAGTAAACATGAATATTTCTGTATACAAATACCATGGCTAATCGTTAATGATTAAAAGGGAAAGAGTTATATTTTATGATGTTACACATTTCTATGCTTTCGAATAACAAGCTCTCTCTGTTAGGGAGAACAAGAATGCTCGGAGAACATACAATTTTATCCGAACACTAAACTAAACGCTCCAAAAATCTGTGATTCTTCCAAAGTTTTCTGCATAAAAAGTCTTTATCCATGCTCCCTTTTCATCATAAATGAAATAAAATCATTGTTAAAATGTAGACCTGCCTCATTCATATTTATTGATTTCATTTTAAAATACAAGACCCTGAGACATTGTGGCTTTTCGTCCGGTTGTATTTTGTTCGAGCGACTGCATTACGTTATTGAACTGCACGAATATGTAAACTAAATTTATTACAAAACTAGTACATGTATATTAAAAAATACATGTGCTGACTTACATATAACAGCCGGGAATCGGGCTTCGGGACCCAGTTCTTTCTCCCGAATCGATGTATTCATATTTTTCGCTCTTCAGCTCTTGATTTTCCAGAGCCCCCCAGAGAAAGAACTTATATAGAGCTTTACCCTCACCCGGTACGGCCATGGTTCTAACTACAATACCGATTTCCATAAAAGTTGGGACAATATGAAAAATACATATAAAACATGATTGACTAATTATATATTAGCAAAATTAAAAGTAATAAATGCGTTTGAAGTGACTGAAGTGAAATATGTACAATTTATAAATGCCGATCTCTTTTTTGGTCGTATATAATTTTTTAATGAAATTGCCATTGGCAACATGCACCATAATAGTTGTGACTGAAGGAAAAGACCGCACCGGAAGACACAGAAGTGATATGAATATTTTCGAAACTTTTGGAGAACATTAAGACATAACTTTTCTCTCTTTAAATGCAAACTGCAATGTGCGCCCAGTTATTTACATGGGGCGAGGCAAGGCAGTGGGTCAAGATATGCGCAACACTGGAATAATCCAACAATTTAGAAGCAACTTATCTCAGCGTGAAATAACCAGAAATCTCGGACTTCCATCATCTACAGTTCATAATATTAATTTATTAATAAGTACAAGACTGTCGGTGGTTTCGATAGCATACGTGTTTTGTGAAATATTATGGAAATGATCGTATTTTGGAAGGGCTACATGTGTGAAGGCAGTCTTTGGAAATTTTTCCATTCGTAGTTGTTTCGCTGAACGAATATCATTACTGACTATATTGAGTAATAAAATGAAAAGAGTTCTCTGAATTTCTTAGGGTAGATTCTATTTCTTTCGTTCAAAAATACCAAATGATCGTAGCAGGGGTTGTTAGATCTTTTCTATTCAAGAATTCAGTAACTGATTGATATCGATTTAAATTAAAACGATTCAAACTGTTATAGGCTACTTTCACATCATAACTTTAGACCACCGCCCTTGACGTATCCTATATAAAAATGATCCATCAGTAACATGTTGGACTACCCTTAGGTTAGGTTAGGTGAGGAAGGCTGTCGAAAAGTTGTTTTTTTTTGTTTTTTTTACACTCTATCAGATGCTCGGTTTTAAAACGATCCAGAACTGATGACAATTAGTGGCCGGTAGCATCTGCATACGTATGCTGTGCTCCAGCACATTCCACACCAGTTTAATCGGGCTTAAATTCGGACTCTTGATATCATTCCAGCTGCTTGATATCAGTATGAGTGAACTATGCTTTTGTCGTACGAGCAACATGGTATGGAGCATTATTGCACCTTTCTGTTCGTAATTTTGCACATTATGCACAGTGAATCGAGGTTAGGTTAGGTGCCCGGTCAAAACACTTGATTTTTCGCAAATCGACTTTCCACTAATGCGGCACCCTGTGATAACTCCTCTACGAAAGTCAGACAATTCACGGCTTTTCGGCATGTTGACTGAAGGAGTGTATCATGAGAACTGAAACCTCAATAAATTAAGAGTTAAAATTATCGTAAAGTTTGAAACAAATTGAAATAATACTTATGACAGAAAATATTTGATGTATTTATAAAATGGTAAAAACATTTAAAGTTTCGTAAATACTCTAGCGTATTGATGTTTACGATGTGTTCCTTCCAATGTGTATTAATACTTCTTGACGTCTGATCATAGTAAACCTTGGGACAATATTTACATCTAATTTTATATATATATATATGATTTACAAAGATCGTTAGCCTTGTCTTTGGGGTTGCCTAAGAGATTTTTAACTGAATTTGGATTATTAAACACAAGTTGAACGTTGCTTTTTGAACGTTTTGGAAAGGCCTTTAATTAATTGACTATTGTAAGGGATAGATATATGTATAGTCGGTTTATTTTTATTACTAATTACTGTAGTGGATTCTGTTATAAGGGCTTTAAACTTTCTTTTTTTTCAGTCAGTTAAGTTTCCATGGTAACCGTTTTTATCTGATTAATTTCCCGATTGAAAGAGTCTATATTTAGGGCAGCTTTATGGCTCTGTCCACCATACGAATAAAGGTTGATATTTTATGTCCCCACTTATGATTGGAATTGGAGGGAATGTAATTTAAATGGTAAATATCAAATAAGAGCTTTTCATTTAATCTGGTGAGTTTAATGTTAGAAAAAGGTAGCGCGTTATCCTGTTCTGATTCGTAAGTGAACTTGATGCTCGGATATTGATTATTAATGTGAGTAAGGAAATCTTGTAAGTTACATTTTCTAGTAACGAAAATGCAAAATACGTCATCCACGTACCTGAGCCAAATTTTTGGAAAATAGAAATTAGAATTAGTTTGTTTTCTAGATTTTTCATAAAGATTTCAGCCAATATGGGGCTTAAACAACTACTCCTTGGGGTGAACGTTTTTAAAGGAAAAGAAGCTATTGTTGACGCATATTTTAGTGAGAATCATTAATTCCTTGATGGAATTAGTGTCATAGTTATTGTTAAATAAAGCTTCTTGTAAAAATTCCAACGTTTCAGGAATCAGGACACTAGGAAATAAAGCTTCCACATCAAATGATACGAGTATTTCATAATCGTTTAAAGTAACATCTGTCCTGGAGTCTGTGCCACTTCATAACAGTTTTTGACTGCATGCTGGTGTGAATGAATAATTAAAGATTTGAATATCGCTGCCAGATACTTTGCTACAAAATACGTAGGGGATCCCATATTTGAAATAATAGGCCTAAACTTGTTGCCTTTTTTTGTGAATTTTAGGTAGGGAGGCATATAATTTAGTTATTGATGGATTAGGCAAACACATGTTTTTCATTTTGTCCGAGGGTATGATGGTATTACATTGTTTGATGGTAGATTTCACTTGTCTAATGAAATTAAGTAATGGATCCTTATTGATTTTAATGAAAGGACCGTTATCAATTAAATTTCGCCTAAGCTATTACTTTTTTTTAATTTTGTAGCAAAGTCAATCGGGAAATTAATCAGATAAAAGACATTGCTAATAAAAACGGTTACCATGGAAACTTAATTGACAATATTCTGAAAAAAAGAAAGTTTAAAAACCCTTATAACAGAATCCACTACACTAATTAGTAATAAAAAGAAACCGACTAAACGTATATCTATCCCTTACTAATTAGTCAATTAATTAAAGGCCTTTCCAACACGTTCAAAAAGCATAATAATCAACTTGTGTTTAATAATCCAAATTCAGTTAAAAATCTCTTAGGCAACCCCAAAGACAAGGCTAACGATCTTTGTAAATCAGGTATATATAAAATTAGATGTAAAAGTTGTCTCAAGGTTTATTAAGGTCAGACGTCAAGAAATATTAATACACGTTGGAAGGAACACATCACAAACATTAAGTACGCTAGAGTGGAAAAATCAGCTATCGCCAAACACGCTATTGAATACCGTCATGAGTTTGTTAAAGAAGATTTGAAGATGATTTACTCCATTCAAAACAACAGATTACTGGACCCATTTGAAAGTTACGAGGTACAAAAAGAAAATTCAGATAATTTGCTTAACCAGGATGCCGGACCTATCAAGGACTCCCCCCTCATCAAATGGCTCACATCAATTAACCTTAAACCACCTAAAACAAAAACCAATTTATCCAACTTGAACACTCATTGGTCTTTAATTCTTATCTTCAGTTTCCTGTATGAAACTTCCTCCTCTTTCCTTATCCCCCCCCCCCCAGAGTTTATTCGTTTGTGAATCATCGCCGAAGATGGCACTTTGTTGCCGAAATGTATAAAGGTTTAGACTTAAGTCATAGTTGAACACGTGAATAGCATATCCCAAGCGTATACCTGCTACCCTATTTTCATTTAGAAGGGACAGGTACAGTCTAATCTTCCTTGACTCTCAGTAGTTTGATTTTGTAACCAATCAACATCCGGTAAGCTCAGTTCCTACGGAGCAGGTAAGAACTTTTTGCACCCGACTGTACATTCGATATTATGTGAATTGTTGTGTATTAAGAGGTAATCTCATGTATTGAATCATTTTTTTTTTGTCAGATAGATTTATGTTTTTCCCATTGTATAAATACATCAAATAGTTTCTGTTCCACGTGTCAAACTTGGTACTGTGTAATGTGACAGCAGAGTAAAAGTGAAGACGGGTTGATAGATTGAATTAATATTCTTTAATTTGCAGTATAACTTAAAATACACAGTGAAATAAAACAAAGCTGGTAGTTGTAAACGTTAATGTCAATTTTCAAACTAGATAAAGGATTGCTCTCATTACCATGTTTAGAATTCCGATAAATTATATAATTATTACTATGATTAAAGCTCAAACAATTGATTTCTTGAACTTTGGGATGCTGCCTCTTCGTTATGGACTCCTTGTGCTCTCGCGCTCAAGTCCTATGCCCACCATGAGGAGGGTGAGGGCTCCGCCAGTTTATCGTGATTATGACGTGCTTCGGACCCTGGTCTTAATCGAAGTATGTCTGTTCTCGGCGTAGCCAACCAATTTCTGGCGACGGGCGATTCTCTATTGGACTGCCACAATGAAACTTTTTGCAAAGTTGTCTCACTTAAATTGCTGCCTCGGACTCGCTCGCAAGCAGCGCACTTCGCCAAGCATGGTACCAGCCCGCGCGCGGCCGCTTGCCCTTCCCGGTATCCGTCCGTGTCAATCTGCGTCGTAGAGGTCTCCACGTCGCTCCTTATTTCCTTGTCGCTATTGGTCCTCTCGATATCGCCTTTGGACGAAACTCCTTCTTTCTCTTTCGTCTTATCCTCTTCTCTTTGGATATCCTTTATCACTCCTTTCAATTGACGCTTAGGTTTTTCCGTCTTGGGCCTTCGTTTTCTACACCACTCGCCAAAATTCCTTGGTCTCTGTCCTTCTCCTTTAAGACCGTTCCACTTCCTTCTCCAAAAATTATTTCTTCCGTCAAATACTTCTTTTCGATTTCTCGCCTTCAGATATTCTTTTCTCCTATCAGGCTCGTACTTCTTCTTCCATTCGCGGTCTTTTCCTCTTTCGGTCCGACATTCTCTTGCGACCGTACACTTTCGAGGTTCAATTCCTTTTCCCTCATTTTCTTCTCCTTTCTTCCTTCCTCCCCTCTTCTCTTTCTCTCTACTCACTTGGATTCCTCCGTCTTGGTTTATTCTACGAGGGGGTGTCTTCTCTACCAAACGCTTCTGCTTTGCGCTTTCTCTGTTTTCTTTTCTATTTTTCTTCTTCTGCTCATCGCAGTCCTTCCGTTATCTCTCTTCGCTTTTAATTTCTGACATTCTATCATAAGTATTGTTTCAATTTGTTTCATTTCATTTACACAGTCTTTTTATAGCTTGTTCATTAATCGTAAAGTTTGTTCAACAATAACAATAGTGATAAACTGGCAAGCAAAATGTATCGTCTTTATTACCAGGTAACCACAAAAGTTCTTGCCGTTTTTAATTCCGGAGAACAAAATGATGTACACAAAAAGTAGCGTATCGCTAGTCCCCAAAGTAATTCCCATTGGAATCTAGCACCTTCTGCCAACGTGTCTCCAGTTGATTAATCCCCTGGCTGTAAAACTTGCCGGTCTTGGACTCAAAGAAGTCCGTGAGTGCCTTTCGCAGGTCTGTATCATTGGTGTAGGATTTTCCACGAAGATGCTTGTCCAGAGAATGGAAAAGGTGATAATCCGTTGGAGCAAGATCTGGTGAGTAAGGTGGATGACACAAAGTTTCCACAGCCAAGCAGCTCTATGATTTCCTTGGTCACGCGCGCTACATTGGCCAGGCATTGTCATGAAGGAAGAGTACCCCTTTGCGATTCACCAATGCTGGCTCCATCTGCTGCAATGCCTGCTGCACACGTTTCAACTGCAGAGAGTACAGGTCCCCAGTGATGGTTTGACCAGTTGATAGCAGCTCGTAGTGAACCATTTGGTGTCTAGTCCACCAGACACAGTACATGATCTTATGTGGGTGTAGAGGTGGCTTTGACGTGTGAGGCACAGTGTCCCGGGGTGACAACCAATGTTTGGAACGCTTAGGAAAGTCATACAGAACCCACTTCGTCACTGGTGAGTATTCGATTAAATATGGGTGCGTTACAATGTCGAGAAAGCAACGACATGCAGGCTGTCACTCGTTGATTCTTGTTGGATTCCGACAATGTGTGGGGTACCCATTTGCTCAACTTGTACGTCTTTCCTAGGAAGTTCAGGTGACGTCTAATTATTTCATCAGAAACCTGATACCGTCTGGCAAGTTCACCACATGTTAAACTGCTGTCCTCCTCTATGGCCGTTTTCAGGGCCTGGTCATCTAAGACTTGTGGTCGACCAGAAATGGCAAATTCTCCCGACCTGAATTTCTGGAACCAATGCCTTGCAGTGCCTTCATTCACAACATCATCCCCAAACGCAAGACACATTCGGCGACTTGATGCTGCTGCTCACAAGCCGACCTTGAAGTCATGAAGCAAACAACACCTAACCATCTCTTTCGATACCTCCATTTGTCTTCACTTCTGCACGAGATGTGAATGCCCAACAGCCCTGTATTTATATAGGCTAACCTTCTTGCTCCCCCTGACAGATTTTGGACCATACTGTACACTCATTGCATATCTTCTATCACTTCCTTTTTGGCAACATAAAAAAGGCAAGAACTTTTGTGGTTACCTGGTACATTGCTACTTATACAGAGCAGGTTTTGCTTTAACAATGGGTTTGGATGTCGCATAAATACATGTTCATTTACAGCAATCAACAATTAAAAAACAAAACAAATCGAAGTTAATAACCAACTGAAGCTCCGTTCCTCAAAGTAACATCATACAGTCGTTTGGGCATTGATTTAATGAGGGATTGTAATGCCAACGTGCTGACTTCTTTCCAGGCATTCTGAATTACAGTTTTCAGATCATTTATATGAAACACCTTTTTAGGAAGAAAGTCGAAGCTATTACAACTCTACAGAACGACCAAGAAAAGAAGAAAAAATTCTTATGATTACCCTACAATACGAACATGACAAAAGGCCTGGATAAGATTGCCAAAACATTTGGACTCACTGTGAGATACAAAAGTAACCAGACGTTGAGACGCCTCTTAGGCGGGACCAAAGCAACAATAGAAAGATCATAAGAATCTGTGACACCTGTGACCGGAAATATCTAGGCCAAAGTAGGACAAAAATTGAGACACGCATTAAGGAACACTTCAGCCATATAAAAATTTACAGACCGGAAAAGTCAGCATTCGCTGAACATATTCTAACTACTGCACCCGAAAAACTACTGAACCAAGATAGAGGCCCACTGGACTTATTGTTGTGGAATTCCTTACTATCCCATGTGACCTAATCTCACTCCGGATATAATAGCCGTTACCCTTTTATAGTAGCCAATTGTTTATAATAGTCTTCCTGGTACTGTTTATATTCAGCCCTCCTTGTATTGTGTTTACTTTTTCAAGTAAACCAATCAGAATATCTATCACTAGTCTTGTATCCTGATTGGTTCCAAAACCTTATAAAAAGCTGTATCTTTGCTGATAAACCTTGAGACATACAGAAGATGGCTACTTGGTAGCCGAAATGTATATATATTAAACTTCTTTTGTGGACAAGTGGAGTTTCCTTCCTCTCTTTCTTTGATACAAGCATCCACAGATTCCTAAGGTCAGTGTATTTTATTTGTTTATCAACTATATATGTTCGCCTAGTTACACGTCATGCGGCACTTGTTCAAGGCCGTACCAAGAATTTTATTTCGGGGGGAGGCTGAGGGGGCTGCCCTATTCTTCCAGCGGGGAGGGGGGGAGGTCCCCCAAGCAAAAGAAATAGTTGAAATAGTTGACAAAGTAAAAAATTTCGGGGGGGGGGGGGGGGGGG